>JAVQJL010027605.1:0-28212 GCA_036024295.1 Nannoperca obscura
ACACACGTCTCACACACACACGTCACACACACACACGTCACACACACACGTCACACATCTGGACTTCCGAGTTGGTAAAGAAGATGTTACCTTCATTTCACAGACTTTCACTTAATTAAGTCCACCTACTCGTCACCGACAAACAGAATGCAAAGAGTAATGGTCTGAAGCTTGATTTAGGTTAAACACAATTCCAACACTGCTTAGCTTTTGAATATATACGTGAACACTCACACTAAACTAATACCCACTCCAGACCAACACAATGACATGAGATAAACCCACATTTACATAACCGCCTAGCTAGTCTAATACTCAATCCAGACTGGCCCAGAGATCTGTATTGTGCCCACAAGTTCAATGTCAGTGGCTCAGAATGCGTCACTCGATGTGGTTTCACGACATTCTTGCTAACCAGGTTTGAATGCAAGTCAGACAATACTGGACTTCGGTGAAACCGTGTTTTAACTAGGGACTGAAAATCAGTTTACTGATGAACATTTATTCAACTCCCAGAATCTTCTAAAAAACGGCAATAGAAAATAGCAAGACAAGAGTGTGGAAAAGGTTTGGCTGCAAAGATAATTGAAACTAGCCTCATTTGATTCTTTGTGGTAATTATGTTATCTCATTCTGTAATCACATGCTGTAACAGCCTTTTATGGAACCTAGGAACCTTTTCAGGTAAAATCAATTTTGACTGAGGGAACCTGGGTCCAGTTTTAGTTCCTGCCACCTAAAAAGTCTCTGACAGGTCCATGACAAGCCATAAGCCTGCAACGACTGTTGTGCAGCATCTATTCTGACTGCAAATATGACTAATCTTCCAAACAATGTGATTCAGCTTCTACAGAAAATGAATACACACACAAACGTACGCTCTTTACTACATATGAAATGCAATGTGGCATGTTCTTAAACAAATATACTCTCTACAACTTCTGGGCTGTTCACCAGTTGTAAGGGAAGCAGACGTGGCTGTCAAGTTCCTCAAATCTAGAAGTAAACATTGACATACAATTAAACTACGGTGGCTTTACGGGCATAGGCCAAAAACACTTAGCTGCCATCTGTGTACTAGGAAGAAGTGATTTAAGTTGTGAGAGAGAAAAAAAGAAAGTTCTCAGCACCAGTCTGCAGACAGTGCTGCCATCTATGCCAATTACTACTTTGGGTGTCCTGACATTATGTTTGCAACAGGCACAATTCCGTTTTAGTAGCTGTAGACTACACATCAGTGTTGTTTTGCATTGGCTGATACTTAAACAGCTTTAACTTTCAATCCCTTAGTCTGGCTGAACATGACCATTTGAAAGAACCCAGATGGACAAAATACAGCCTGTGAGAAATCTATAATATCTTCCACTGGCCTGTGTAATGCAAAGTGCTTTGCTGTTATAAGGAATCATTACAAACATTACATCAGCGTTTTAATTACCTGTTCAAACATGGCAGGGTCTGGATGCGGCCTTCCCACACAGTCTCTGATGAAGCTCTTGGTGGCTGCTTTGATCTGCCTGGAGACAATCCCACTTCCGTCTACAATGTACTTCCTGTAGATGGCCTTGGCCAGCTTTGCCTTCTTCTCCTGGCTAGTCTTCCTGAATCCCGAGCAAGCAAACCAGAAGTCGAGAAGGTCCGCACACCCTTCCTGGCACAGGAAGTTTCGGAACAGCTGGATGCCTTCCTGGTCATCCAGGAGAGAGTGAAGTGACTCTGCCCATTTCAGGTAAGGGGGAGTTGGTGAAGCCGAGCCCTCAGGTTCATACCCCAAGTCCAGATCAGGGCGACGAGGGGTCGCAGACGAGGAGGAGGGTGTGTAACTTGATGGATCTCCCATTTTAGATGATAAGGATAATGGGGGATAGCCCAGGGTTTGGGAAAGGGTGTTCGGACGGGTGCTGACTGACTGGACTGGGGGGTCCACATCAGATCCCTCCTCACCAGGAACCGGGGGTCGCGGAGCATCCTCTGTAAAGTGGGTAGGGCCGCTCAGAGAGGCCACAACCCCACCACCACCCCTGAACCCAATCCCATGTAATTCTCTGACAACACTCATGTCTCTGATTGCACAAGGCAGAGGTCAGATCTTCCACTCTAGCAAAGAATTTGCTGGCAAACAACTCGCCCTACGATGGAAACAAGAAAAGTGATTAGTTGTAGCAGTGGGAGTTGGCACAAAGCATATCAAGACAAAAAAAAACATTACAAAGACAAGGGTTAAAGATGACTGGCTTATCTCTCACCTCCTTCACTGTCAGACCACTATTACATATGTATTTATACATATATAACCTCACTATGCAGCACCAGTTAGAAGCAAAATGGCATAATGAACAGAATAAATACATACAATAGAACAGAGCAGGATCACAAAAACTAAAAAATATTGCTTCAGTGCTAACTTTGCAGGTAAGTGTTTTTAATACCGTCAGTCGTTGTAACTTGCAACTACTACTCCAGTCTGACCAAAAACTATGTAATGCTTCATGAGTACATTTCCAAGCTGAAGTTCACCATTAAGTTTTTGTCGTCATTTTAACAGCTAGCTTAAAAGCTAGCGCGAACAGTTGACAAAACAAATCTCACACTTCGTGTAGCTAGACTTCATTCCTAAATAACAAATTAATGTTAACAAGCTTAGACAGCTAGCTAGCCTTGCAGCTATGCCACCACCAATGCCAGTGCTTTGAAGTGAGAATCTCATTCATCTTGGCCTGCAAAGACGGTGGGGGGATGGGTACAGAAACAAACTCTACAACCACACAAGACGGGCCTGCATGCAAACTCACTCCAACACAAGCGTACTTTGTAAATGTATTCGCGGCAAGCAAACTCGTACAGAAGCAACGCCAACTTTCCTACTGATAAACGCCAACATATCATCCGATCTAAGATCAAACAAAACAAGAAAGCGAGGGCACGTTTTCCACTCTACTGGCTGCAGCGCCAGCTAGCTTGGTGTGTTAGCTAGCTAGTTTTGGTTAGCTTGTTAGCTGGCTAGCTTAGCTAGGTACGTTCACGTCCCGTGTTTTCCGTAAAAGTGTCAGTCCTACCGTCTCAGAAAGCCCGATCCCCGTAATCCGCTGCATTGGGGATACTGGCGCGAACTGTGTACTCCAAAACGCAGCATATGGATAGCTTTCTGATATTAAATATTAACGAAAATAACCCGTTGACGATCCCCTTAACTCCCCATGGTAGCTGGATTCTGAGCAATAATACAGACAGAGCGAGAGAATACGTGCGTGCACGCCGACGCCGTACGGTGTGTTGTACGTTTATAGAACTGAAACGCATAGAAGTGACAAACGTAGCGCGTCATCAAGCTCCCAGTGTATCAGTGGTGAAAAGTATTTAGATTTGAAACAATAATTAATTAAATTAGCAATAACACAATGTACCAAGACTCCAGTAAATATCTTGTATTCAAATTTAAATTAAGTAAAACCACACAAGCATTATCAGCTAAATGTACTTAAAGTATGAAAGTAAAAGTACTGACTATGCAGGCAAATTTTTCTTTTGACAGTGAAACATTATTATATATTATACTATTGTATTATTATTACTGATACATTAACACATATGCAGCATTTTAATGTTGTAGCTGGTTGCAGTGTAGCTAATTATACCTATTGTATTTACTACTGTGTGGTTTAATTTACTGTATAATAAAGCATTGTAACTTTAGATGCTCAAAATATGTTTGCCTGTTGTCAAATAAATAGTAAATAGTAGTGTAGTAAAAAAAGCTTAAACTGAGTTTATGTAATAGCATACCGACAATGTAGTTAGCAATACAGCACTTGCGTAAACAGTGTCGTAGCGTTAACAGCAAATCCAAGGAATTATCAGTGCCAGCAGAATAGATCTGGATTTTTGTTCTAAACACATTTATCAATCATCTGATGCCCATTCCTAAAACAAGCACTGGTATGGATCAAATTTAATATAGAATCTGGATGATGTAAATGATTATTACTAATACCCTAGCATTGCTAATTTACTTAAACAGTATGAATTTGTGTTTTTAAATCTATTAATCAATCTATGAAAAGAAGCATGATATTTTATAAACTGATCATATGCTTTGCATGTAAAATATTAATCTGCAAAGTTTTTTTTACCAAAAGCTGTCAAATAAATGTAGTGGAGTAAAAGATTTACAATTAGCCTCTGAAATGTATTGGAGTTGAAGCATGAAACTGAAAATGTATATATTAATGTAAAGTACAAGTACCGTAGAATTGCACTTAAGGAAAGTAGTTGAGTAAAATGCAGTTAGTTACTTGCCACCAGTGTCACTGCATTAATTACGGCAAGTTACTCTCAGTGTATAGATCATAACGGTTCTATTGGTCGCAGTTCATGTCAAGGTAGCGAAATTACGCCTAACAGCGCCCCTGCCGACACCAACAGGTCACTACACAATTTGCAACATGAAATGAATTGCTATACAAACACGAGCCTTTGAATAGACTCTAATTAGTAGTTATTACAGGATTTATGATACGCTGATTGTACCACACATTGGCATTAAGATTAATGAAAAAAAGGCTGAATGATATGATAGTTACATTGATATTGAGAAAAAAAAAGAAACAAACAAAAAAGAGCCAGACAGGAACAGCAGCACATACAGCATGACCAGGTAGGCTATGCTTACTTTGCTCCAGGCAGTCAGCCGGTCTGAATGCGAGACAAATATGAGGCAACCCACATGTCAGTGAGAATCACTGACACAACACAGGAAAGATTTTCTTACCTCCGAACAGGTGTTAACAGTTAACGGAGCCCACCTCCACTGGCAGAGTGACTGACAGGACAGAGAGAGCACGCTGCCGCCGCCACCTGAGCATCCTGCGCCGGCTGTCAGTCAGTCAGGAGCACCGAGCTGCCACAGCTGTGTGTGTGTGTGTGTGTGTGTGTGTGTGTGTGTGTGAGTGAGTGTGTGAGTGAGAGAGAGAGAGAGGGTGTGAAAAAGAGAGTGAGAGAGATATTAGATTACAGTCATTAATTTCCTCTCAATATTACCAATGGATTAAAAAAATCCCTTACAAAAAAACACATGTGAAGTGTCAGAATGGTCATGCTGATGTTTTTATATGTGATATTTTACATTTTACATATTTGAAAATCACATGTGCTCATATCTGATTTTATCATGTGAAATGGTCACGTCCACATGTGTAAAATGTGTAATAACATCCGGGGGTGTTTTGGGGGTAAAAATATTACAACAAACCTACAGTAGATCTACAGGAAGTGTAAAAAGAAATATAACTAATAATTGAGAAAACAGTATCACTAAAACTGTGGTGTGATTTGCTGTTTCCAAAGTCAAGAGTGAACCTCAGCTAAAAACCATGCTTCAAGAAATAAATGTGTCTCTTTGTCTCTAATAATAAACTAATAAAACACTGATTTTTATAGCAAAAATATAATAGAAGTACAAGTTAAAGGTAAAAGGTAGAATAAAATCCAACTTCACAAACATACAGTCCTGAATCAATGTACAAACGGACAAAAGTTTGGACACTAGTGACTTGACCTGTTGACTATGAATGTTACATCCAACTGGTCATCGTCATGAGTGTCTGAGGACGACATCATCACTCCAGTCAGTCGCTCTGTTGTTCAATTTAATAAAAATCTTCCTCAATTTCTCAAATTCCAACTGAGCTGTACAATATTACAGAAAAAACAGTTCATTTTCTCTTTTAATACATCTAAACCAAACCATGATGTGCAGTGGTTTAAGCAGTTTACCATGCCTCCCGTTGAGGCTAGCTGTCCCGTGTGGAGAAGGCAGGGTCCGGGGGTTCAAGTGAGGTCCAGACCCCTTTCCTCAACTCTGTCCACTCCTGGATGGACAGTTCCTCCATGGCAATCTGAACCTGGGAAATAGAAAAACCAGCGTTAAGAAATCAAACGGCTATTTATTATCAGATTTGTTCAACATTTCTGTAACATAAAAAATAGGCCTCAGGCTCAGAGAAGTCCATATATATAATTAGAAAAGAATGATAGCAATCGGATATTGACAAGGTGAAACAAGAATAGATATTGTCAAGGAAGACTTAAAGACTAATTTACACTCAAGCAATGCATATTTCTGGACTAATTTGACTTTTTAACTTGAATCAAAGGAAGAACAAATGCCTTTATTTGTTTAATCATATCCAAATTATACATTATTTTCTATATTTGTAAATATGTTCTGAAAGCATCAGTAGTCATCCCAAAATATTGTCACATATTGATGTCATGCATAGAGAAATTGAGGATTTCAGTTAGAAATATTTCATTTTGTCCAAACTATTTTCAGTTTCATTTATAGCCTAGATCTCTAAAATCATTTAAATGCCTGGGCAGGCAAGCAGTGTGACATTGTTCAGGAAGAGATGTAGAGAAGCCTTTCGTCAGCGGGCTGTAATGACAGGGATGTTTGCAGCGGTGGCTTGAGAAAATGTTGATGGCATGTTTTTGCTGTGTGTTTGATTGGCAGACCTTACAGCCAAACTAAACACCCTGCATTATGGAAATGTATTCATATCACTTTGGCTTATACCCTCAGCAGTCAACACACACACTCACACACCTGTACACTCACACACGCACACATACATGCACACACACACGTACATACATGCATGCACAGGTTCCTGCTGCAACAGGCTGGTGTTGTTATGGTTGCTGCAGTGCCCCCAGAGACAAGGAGGAGAGAGGGAAAGGAAACAAATAGAGAATACTGAGGAAGATGAACTTGACCTTTATGATGTCTTGGTGATGAGGGGTTGGGGGCATGTGGGTACTTATGAATCTATAATGAATCTCGACTATGTGTGTGTGTGTGTGAGTGAGTGTTGTAGAGGTCTGTGCTCTTAGCTGAAGAAAGGTCATCACACAGGGGGTGCACGGATACACCTGGACGCATGCTCCCTCTCCCTCTTTCTCCATCTATCTATCTGTCTGTCTATCTATCTGTCTATCTATCTATCTATCTATCTATCTACATAAAAATGTTGACAGCAGAACATTTGGCTGACAGCACCTTGCCAACTTATGTTAATGAGCATTTCCCAAGTTAAATTGTGGCCAGAAGCCTGGCAGTGCGAGGGCGTGAGAATCTGTGCTGTCAATTATCCAATGTTAAAGTAGCCTGGTAGGGACAGCTTGTAGCCTCGCCGCTCATCGACCAAATACAGTGACCCTAATGCATGCTGCCTTTCCACCAGCCGATTTAAAGTCCTTGTTTAATGCACGTTAAATCCTTTAAACGAAGCTTGAGCTGTGCATTATGACACACAGTTGGCTTAAAGTAAAATCTTGTTCGATTTGTGCAACATGTGAAGGTTTCCTAACCCGTAGCTCAAAAAATGTGCCCTCCCGTCAGCTGCTCACACACTGGTACAAACACACACCTCACTCTTCCCAACTGATATTTTCAACCACTCTGTGGTGCAGGACGGCACTAAAAGCAGCCAAACAGTGTCACAAAACATTTCAGCTCCGCAGGTTAAAAAGCGACGCTGACATGCTGACAAAGCGGCTTTGTTATTCCAGCATTTATCATGGCAACATGTTTCCTCTTCTGTTGGAGCCCTGCTCCGATTAACCAGCATGCTGCTCCACATTGTGAAAATGGGACTTCTAAAAGGGGGCGGGGAGGTCTGTGCCAAACAACCTTTCCATGTTGTTGGAATTCCTTCTGCGAAAAGCCCTCAAAATAAATGACTTAATGTCCATTTAATTTGTGATTTGAAACATGTGCTAACCTTTTGATTTATCTTGTGGGTTTAACAGAAGGGGGGGGATTAAATGTGATCTGCTCTCCATACATTATGTGCATGTGAAGAAGACAAAGCCTTCGTTGAGGATTGAGAGTATGGTCATGGTAGCCGTATCAAATTCCACCAGACCCGCTGAAGCTATTCAGCCCGGATGCAAACCTCTCTGGAGGGGCTCTCGGTGGGTTCAACCCTTGCCAATCATTCCAGGGCTTTGTTCATTTGCAATTTGGTTCTTTTTGTCGTATTTAATTACATTTGAGAGAAGTCAATTGTTTCTCTGGCATTAAAATAATTGCATTTTCAGAAAGTTTTGTGTTTGGAGTGGGTCACAAGACACTAGATCTTCCTAAACATGAAAGAAACATGGAAAGCATGCAACATGGAAACAGAATAATTACATTAATTAGGAATGAAGATAATCTTGATTTTAAGCACCTTTTTTCCCCAAAACACAACATTTTAATCCATTTAACTTTTCAAATTTTTAATTGCCTTGAAGGATTACATAACGAATGAATGAATTTCATTTTAAATGTCATAAACTCCCTTCATGAGTGAAAGCATGAGGCCCTGGTTGCATCCCTGATACCTCCAGCTTGGTCTTGTGTTGCACCAAATATTATTGGCGGAGTTCATGGATTGTAAAATGTACTTCTGTTGCAATCTTAATTGAATGTGAGGGACAATTGCATCTCTTCCCAAGTGAACTTTGCTGCACCTCTCTCACCCTCATTTCCTGTCCTCTCTCTATTATCTGTAATAAACAAAATATACAGGGTTAATACAAAGTCTTGAAAGATTGGAAAACACTTATTTTTAATCATGTTTCCAATGTTAGGAAAATGCTTGAATTCAAATATACTCTTTACTATTTACTTGAAAAGTAGTCAATCATACAAACTCATATAAACCGAAAACATTTTAATATTTCAAACAAAATGATCCCGTCGTCATATTTGTTTGTTGTCTCTTGGCATTTATAGTAACAATGTAGATGTGATGATTTAGATTTCCGAGAGTCAGGAACCTTTTGGTCAGGGTACCTTGAAAATGCTTGAATTATACTTTTAAAAAGCTGTGTTAACCCTGAATATAAAAATAAGTGGATACGCACATTTCCCGAAAGGTGGAGGCAGTGCTGGTCTGGTTATTATGATAATTATTATGACCAATTAATCATTTATTTTGACCTTTTGTGTTATTATTATTATGAATTTTTCTTACAGAACTGACATGAGATGAATCTCCTCAACAACATATGTTGGAACATTCACATGGTTGTCTTTTCTTTGTGCATAAGAGATGATGCATGGTGCACGTACTGCGGTTCTCGGGATAAAGGGGAACATTTCTCCCTGAGTGCATTTAACCTTTATCTGACAGCATTAAGTTCTGACCTGGCACTGTTACACAGATAGCTATCATGACTTTTACATAAGTGACTCAGACATGAGACCAACATGTAAATGATACATTTACATAACAAGGTGAATGTCTGAAAGGAGCTTTTTGTTAATGATTGACTGGAGGACGATGCTGCAAACTACAGAGAATGTTAGGTATGGTATGAAAGAGTTATTTTGGGGAAGAAAAAGAGAAATCAGAGAAGAAGGAACAGTAAGATCTCATCTCCTGTGGCGATCTTGAATTACAACACGAGCTTCTTTGAAAGTAAAATTGTCGTACCTCATACTTGTGTTGTGAAGTCAGTTTTCAAAAATGTGGTTGTTGTCCCTCAGTGAAGGATTACTTTTACTGATTCCACCTGACGCCTCCAGTTGTTCCGTATGCTGTTTCAGAACCGAACAGGAGTGAAGACGCTTGGGAAGAGTTTAAGATGTCTTTCTTCAGAGAGCATGCATGTAAAGGCTATCGCAGTGTCCAACAGATGTAGGGGAAGAAACAACAAAAGTGAAATTAGGATAGCGCTGTCCTTTAACAAAGACAGTAAAAGCACAGTGTACCCTTGAGTATCGTTAAGGGAAGTCATCTGAAGAAACCCGGTTTTGTTCCCTGTGAAGAAGTGCTTGGAAGACAAAAAAAGTGCTAATTTTTCCAGCTTTTGTACGAACGCGACCCTGCTGGAACTCCAGGGGAGGATTTCTTGTCTAAAGTACCCCAGAGATGTGATACTTTTCCCCATGTGATTTATTAAATGGGGCAGGCTGTAGAACGGTGGAGGACCATGATTGGGGGGGTGGGGGGTAGGTCCGCTATCATTGTCCCTCGGGATGTGTGTGCACACAGCTATGTGACAAATTAACATCAAAAAGTGCCTCTTGTTTCTGGAAGCGAGGGGGGAAACTTCTTTCTAGCTGATTTATGTCATCTCACCACTCCCACAGACGGCAGCCGCCCGGACCATTTAGACAGCTCTCGCGTTAAATTGAGCCATTTCATTAAATCTAAAACCAAATTACCTCATTGTATTTGCCCTAAATATGACCCACCATAACAGCACTGATCTCTCAGGATGAGCAGCCACGTGAGATTTCCCCATCTACAGGGATTTTATGACTGTGGAGGTAAAGGAAACATAAAGCAAGTGGCAGTGTAATTATTTTAAACCCAAACGCTCTTTTGTTTTAATTGACAGATAATAAAGACATCAGTCATGAAGGTTCATTTTTAATTAAAACAAAGTATCTCTCGTGAGCCAAATCATCTGAATATATTTGTCTCCTACACATTCATGTACGGAGCACTGCTGCTGCTAACATGCTACTTTTACTTCTCGGGCTGCGTAATCACTGTAAAACAGCCGTGTATGTGGGAGTTCAGTGGTTAGGTTCAGGGAAAGATCGTGATTTTAGTTCAAATGACTTCCTTATTAAGGTTAGGCGTTAGCTTTGTTGTCATGGTAACAATAACACATGGGTAAGGCTATGGAAAAATTGTGTTAAAAACTAAAATGTTTTTGTCTCCTGTGGTAAAATGTGATCTCTTGCTGACCCATCCATCCAGCCCCCTCTGTATGTGTATTGTGTCGCTCTAGAACAACATCAACAAACTCTCCTATTAGCTCCCGTCAATTCCTCCGACAGCAAGAGGGCGCCGTCACCAGACCTTAAACGGTTCAACCTAATCTTAAGTGGTTTTTGGGCACTTGCTGAAACCGCTGATTCTGTCAAACTCTAGTAAGTTAAGGGGGTATAACTAAAAATACATACTGTTGGCTAGTTGAATTTATAACAATGCATCATATTTTATATAACCCTTTGTTACTAATAACTACAGCTGCCAAGTTACTGTTGTGGAGTACAAAGTATAATAATACCCTCTGTAATGTAAGTGTACTTTCTGTACATTTCTACGGGTTTAAATCAAGTATTTCAAATTCTCCTACAGATACACATTTGCAATGCTGGTATGGGAAACTTGAAGGCAACCATTTACATCCTCAGATGCACATTACGCTAGGTTGAATTACATTTATTTAGTAAAGTACAATGAAATGCTATTTTTTGCATTGTACTGTCAGGCAGTGAGAGGTCAAATGCTCCGGGGGTTACATTTCTGCTGCTACGAGTCCATGACATTATCTAACCAACATTATCCGGCTGACTAGACCTAGCTGACCTGAAGTGAGCAACAGATTAGCGCTGAAAATAAAAGTGGATGGGAGAAAGTTAGAGAAGAAAGAGAGCAGTCTGAAACAGAGGATGAAAGTGCATGACATCCTCCACTTAACTGTACGAAGAGAAAAGCATGCAGATGGACAATCCCAGAGGTCAGAAGGTCCGTCTCTGTAATTTTATTCTGAGGGCACAGAGAGAAAGAGAGAAACAGTTTCAACATCTCACTCTGGACTGATGTAGCACTAAAGCTGAGTCGTGTCCACCAGGCAGCCCAGGGGATTATCTGACGACCTGAGACTAAATCAAACCATCAGAAATGACCTAAAACTAAAACAAAACCTAAAACTGTGTCTACTGGTACCACTTTCTAATAAGGCAGCCTTTATAATGGGGTTATACGTTATTAACTTTTAATTTAACTCATTAATGAAAAGATTTTACCCCCAAACCCCAAGTTTGCAGTTGTAAATGTTAAGAAGCCAATAATATTTCATTAAACAAAAGCCAATGGGAGCATCAACTCTGCAGATGTCTGCTGAGGTGCCATGACTCCAGGCTGAGCTGCAGTGGCCATTTGGTTGGCATCCTTTAGATGCATCATGTAGTCCCTCAACCCTTTCTTCACCTCTTCACTCTCCTCCCTTTTTTTCATTTTTACTTTTCCTACATATTCAACATATTCCATCTATATAAAGTAATTTGCATCACACTCTCACATTTACTCTCAGGGTAAAAACCATGGCTGTATTAAGAGAACTGGATATGCCTGGCGTGCAGCCACTTTCTGACACATTGTCCCAGTGGCCACTCATGCTACTGCAACAAAGAATTATCCGCTGCAGCCCAAAAGCACCCCATAACCACCATTATAAGGGACGTCTGTAGAACTGTTGACAGGACACCTCCAACGGCAAACAAGGTTAATTATTATTCTTTGTATTATTTTAATGGATGAAGGTTTTATATTTGCAAAACGTTTCCAGAACCTAGAAAAGTGATTTGTAAGTGTGTGTAAAGCCTGTGGACTGAGCAGGAATGAACACTAATGCATATGTGCAGTGGGCTGCACCACACTGACGTAAACCTGAAAGATAGAAAACTTTTGCGCTCTGGGGGCAATTTTTATAGAAATAGATCGGCACCATCTTTGAATCTAGTATCCAGCTCTTATAATACATCCATGGTAGAAACATAGAAAGTAACAAGCTGGAAGAGCTGAACACTCCTCCCATTCATTTTCTGTGAGGAGTAGCAAATCCCTGGCCAGGTGTATGATGGGGTAGTTGGCAAAGAGAGATGGGCAGGAAGTGCAGAGTGCAAAGATCCAATAAATAAACTAGAAGGGCTGGGAAATTGTGGCAACCAATCACATGTGACATTTGTCTTTTATTTATTGTAAATAAATGTCATTTTAAAGTCGAACTGAAATTAATTCGCATCATTTTTGTCTGCTCTGTGAGTCGTGTGTCCAGTCAGAAACCAAAAGGGAGAAATTTATATTTTAAATATTTTTTGGTTTCATGATGGCGCACCTTAGTTTGGCATTCATTCTACACAATACTGTTAGTTAGATGGACAACTTGTTTCCACATAACCAATCAATTTTCATTTCCAATTCAATTTGCTTCATTGGCATGTAACAATGACAGTATTGCCAAAGCATTAGGTAATCATATGGCTACATTTTAAACCTTATTTGCACAGAGCAGTTCTATCAGCAGCATTCCATCATACTATATGCAGACAGTCACACAGCAGCCTGCTACACAACACAAGAGCCACAGGTTGACAGCAAACATTAGCTTTCTTGCTAAAGTCTCCTTCTTATCTAACTTACAAACATGAACACACATCTTGTCCCGCACCGTAGCTTGTTAAATGAGCGACCAAACAGACATTCACCGGGGAAACGCACACCGCTAACGTCAGTTTGCAGTGTAGAAAGCTAATGAGCCGCTCAGCTGCAGCACCAGCATGTAAAAATACCTGCGAATGTCACTTGGGTCTGGTTAGACGCTGTTGTGGTCTTTACTCTTTAAAAACACCAACAACACGCTGTCTGCCGGTGACATGTAGGCTACAATGCAGGTTTGTGTACTTTGTTCCCCTGTGGGGGTTTCATGCTGGAGAAGAACACCAGCCAAAGGGTTTTCTTTACATCCTGACAACCCAAAAGTATTCTTTGTAATGGCTTAACCAATATAAAGTGTTAGTAAATTAATGTGCCTCTAATTCACCCATCCACATACCCACATGCGAGACGCTGGTCTGGCCATCGGGAGCAATTTGGGGTTCGGTATCTTGTTCAAGGACAATTCAACATGTGGACAGGAGGAGCTGGGGGTCGAACCACCAACCGGATCATGGACGACCTGCTCTCCCCCCATGGTGCCGCAACTTCCTGGTAATCAACTGCTGGGCTCGCATTAAACTACATGTTCTAATTATTAACACCTTGAAATGACATAGGAACTGAGGAAGTATGACCTTGCAAATAACAGTGAGAGCTGCAGTGATATGCAGATTTACTGTACATTGTAAGTAGCCATTTAGTACATTACATTTGTCACCACACTGGTGTGGCTGCACCTCTGTAAGTACACGGTGCATTAGCAGGTGTACGGTGTATAATTTCCTCGTTACAATAGTTTTAATGCTAATATTCAGTACAAGTAAATACACTCCCATTAAATCACTTTTCTTCTAGAATAAGAGGGCAGCACATTTATTCTTTACTCCATTATTCACCGTGTTCCTGGTTAGAGCTTAGGTTGGCTGAATAAGGACATTTTAAATGCCAAACAGGCTCAGCTTAACGGGAGGAAATGTCATTTATAAGGTCAATGTTTGATGAGTGGGAATAGGTGTTAAGGTAAACAGTATAGGTGATGGACTCTTAACTCTCCTCATGATGGTGTCTTTGCATATCCTCTTACCCTTCCAGTCCATTCATATAGAGCTTGCAATCCCATAGCATAATTTCTGTGTTATTTCATTCTGAGCACTCTGCCTGCGCATATTGCTCATAGCGTCTCCCATATGCACTGAAAGCACAAACAATTGTTTTAATCTCCCGGCTCTGCTAGCGCTGTTGGTTTACAAAGCATATTTACGCTGAGGGCTCCCCCTTCCCACTGCTGCAGCTGGAATGAAAAGCGAACGATACAGTGGAGGTGGGACCAGACTATCATCAGAACGCATCAGTTTATTAACCCGGGCTGACCAGTGATAAAGCCTCACCCCGGGTTTATGGGGGAAATATAGCATGTTGCTATTCTCACCTGAAAGAGAAATAAAAAAAGGAAAGGTTTTGCGATGCACACACGCACCTGGCACAACTTTATGGGCACATAAAGCCTGAAAAGATTCTGGCCTCAACAGCCCTTTTGGTTTTTTGCACTGATGAGTAAATAAAAATTACATAAAAAATGCAATTGTCTGTGTCAGGTGTAATTGATCCAGCGAGGCTGAACACGCACGCTCAGTTAGCCGGTTACCATTTTCTGGCTCAATCATATTCCTCCTGCCTTTGACATGTTTAAAACACAAACTGCTTTTTTGTGTGGTTTTGTTTTTGTTTATATCTGTGTATGTATTGATGGAGGGGTGGGCGGCGGGCGCATGAACAGATGGACTTTAATCTCAAATTTCACACGTCTGAGAAACAACTTCAAAGTGGAGCGGCCTGAAGGATGGGGGGGGGGATGCTGAAAGAATAAAGAACAGCAGCATTTACATGAGGAGAGAGATGTATCCAAGGCAGCGGCGGAGGGGAACATACAATATTTAAAAGGTTGGAGACTGAGACAGCCTTTGCAACACAAACTTATTTGATCTGCAACTATTATTTCAAGGGCATATCAAGGTAAAAAAAATATCCCTGCAGTCGTGGGTTTTGAAGTTAGAAAAACATGCCAACTGCCAAACCTCATGATGAGCTTCCCCCCTCTGAGTTAATAAAACTATATTTAGTTCTTCATTACAGAGTGTCAGTCCTCAGCAGTCGGGACGGTGGAATTGCCTTTATGATTTGTTTCCCAACGTGACACACTGCGGTGAACATATGCTGATTTTGAAGTGTGGTGTCAAAGGGAGAAGAGCTTCACATTGTAGTCAGTACTGCACAATTTTATGAACTAGAGGTAAACTTTATTACCAGTAAGGATATCTACAAGCTAAACATGTATTTACATGTTGACTCAGCGTGTTTAATTTACAACAGCACATGTACATGTAACAAAAACATGATGTACAATATCCACAATACACAATTTATATACAGCATATGATTGATAAGTACATTGACACATGTAATTAAAAAGCTTGTTCCTGTTTGCTAACTGCTTCTCCCTGCAAAGCGTTTCTATCTTTTCATTCATTGTTAGTGTTGGTGTGCACTTGCTCTAACCTTGTGTTCCCTCTCTTTTATTCTCAGTGCTTTGTCTTTTTTTTTACATGTGCCTTTTTTGCCCTAAAAGCCACTCGAATAAAAAAATAAGAGCACGGAAATAATTATATTTCCCGAATAAAGAAAAAATCTGTTGGGTATATCGTAGTTAAACAGATTTCCATTGGTACGTCCTCTGTATTACTGCTATTATTCACCCCGTTCACTCGAAGCCCTGTAATGATCGATCCTTCACAATCAGACTTTCCATTTAGCAGGTGACACACACTGGCCCGTGGTCGCATCACTTCCAAAGGAGACAGAGGGACACTTCAACATTGATCAGGGAGGTTTAATCTCATTAAGATTAAGAGCCCTCGAGTTAATTAGAGAATAAACGGCAGGAGGTGGCCGCTTTAGATCCTGAACATGAATAAGAGGAATATAAGTGGATAAGCACACTTCAAAAAGCCATTGCTTTTTGAAAACATGTACTAAGCCAAATAAAAAGCACACATAAAATTGACCATTACTCAGTTATACTTTTGAAATTGAAAGTTGCTAGTAGAAGTCAACTATCTATTCCTGTATTTGCTTTTAAGGGAATGAAATTAAAGCCTCCACATATGGATTCAAAGATTTCTGACTTTGGTGCCCCCAGGTGGCAGTTTAAAAAAAAGACACTCTGCCAGACAGCAATGCACACCACTACTAACCCCTACCCCCCCCACCCTCACAAACCTGACCCACGGATATTGAGAAAAAAAAATGGTCTGAGGGCAACACATAAACTGCACCAAGTTTCATTTTCCAACAAACAAAATCTTGTATCATTAGAATGTTAACCATATTAACCATTAACCATGTCCACATTATACTGAGAGTGGCTTTAAAGCCCCTGAAAACTTAGTTATATAGAAGTATTTCTATTATTCTAAATTTTCTAAAGAAACTACAGCTAACGTTCAGAGTTCAGACTCAGTCCAGCATTTTGTACTGTACTGTAAATAGCTGGACTCAACAGCTAGCTGAGCATAAAGCCTGGAAACAGGGGGACACAGCAAACCTGGCTCTGTCTAAAGGTAAAAAAATCTGCCCACCAGCACCTCTAAGGTTCACTAATTAACACATCTTCTTTTTCAGGACAGTGTGAGTGTGGTTGGATCAGATGTGACATGACAATGTGATGACATTGCACATCAGAAATGTTGCTAAACGTTTTTCCAACAGACCCATGCTCAGTTAAAATCAGAGAGAACAAAAAGACAAAGAGACAGAATCTCTCATTATTACAAAACTGTTCAAACTTTGGTGGAACATCATGTGTTCATGTAGGGCCTCATCATTCATAATAAGAAGCTGATTGAGAAAAAAGGTTTTCGGGGCTTTTAAGCTATTTCAAAGTTTGCCCCAGATCCTCTGAAACCTTTTAAAAACACCTCCAGTGGTCCTTTTACGCAATATTTGGGACCCATCGATCTGTTTTCTAGTGTTGAAATGGACTTGTCTCCCCGTGACAGATCACTGCATCCTCCTTTGTATGCATTCTTAATCAAATAAGCTGCTCTTACTTTATTAACTCGGACAAGCTTGCTTCAGATAAGACTGTCGTTTTAAGCCACCTCAGAGTGGGAATCAGCCCCCGAGGGTGATGAGAGTTGACTCCAGGAGCCCGAGATGCAAGCTTTAGGTCGCTGTGTTATTGTGTGAGGCTTGGCCCGAGGCTCAGGAGAGAATCACTTCCTCTAATGGAAAACTATTGTCTGCCACTGAGGACATACAACTGTGTGGAATACGGATCAGCCTATCTGGACTTATGCACAAGACAGAATGGAGCTCTCTATCCAATAGAAATCTATTTTGGAATTGTAATATCCACTGAAGTCGATTCTGATTAAGCAATACATCTGGAATAGACTGTACTCTTGTGTGTGGCTGGCTGGTGTTTCCAGCATTGTGGTAATGCATACAGCAGAGCAAAAAACTGAATAACAAAAGGAAGAATAGCTACATTTTCTGGTGTACTATCCCAGTATTTTAACTCTGGGAATAGGACTAAACATCTAAACCTGCCACAACGATGCAACAATAAGGCACTTGATGAATTATTTATTCATTGGAGTGGATTAGATGTATGTTAATGAGCTCAAAATAATGAGATAAAAATGTATTTGCTAGATGTATGTAACATATTGTAGTATTCATTTACTCATCCTGCCTAGTAGGCAACAGTTGATGTCTAATGTAAGTAGTATGTCCCCTCTAACAACAGTCTGAATCATGAAAGACACAAGGCAAGTTCACAGTCAGTTCAGAGCACACTACTGTGTGTATGTAAAATGTATACAGAGCTGGTGAAGCTCTGAAGGAAATATTCTCTGACAGATCGTCCCAGAGGACGAAGAACTCCATTTGCCTCATGGGTTTCCTCTCCCCCCTCCTTTTCTTAGGAGAATGACGGTGTGTGATACATGCATTATCCGTTTCCTCCTTTTCTGCATCTCAACAGGTCACTTTCAATCTCGACCCCCACAGGATTCACCTCTGTCCAGGGTGTGAAAATTCGAAAGTCTGCCGTTTGGCCAAGAGCAGATCCTTTGTGAAGATGTGGGGCCTTTTCAGGATTTGGTTTGACATTGTGTGGGCTTGAATGTTTGGAGGGAAGCTCGTATGTGGTTTGTCAAGTCTATTAAGAGAAGAAAGAAGAGAAAGATGAACAATATGAGCTTAAAATCATCTTTTAGAACTGTCCTTTTGTCACATTTCTTTTTTTTGGCTAACGCAATCAGTCAGGCATTCATTTAACTTAATACACACAGCATACTGCAGCAACAAGGAACTCATTGTGGTCCATTTCTCTTATGCACTAACTGCATAGGTACAAAGTGAGGCAGAGTCCAGCGGCACAGGAATCTCCTTCAGGGGATTGCAGAAAGGTATACCAGGAGAGTTGGGGTCTGAACCTCCAAACTAGGGGCGATTCTGAAGGATTTCACGAGCTCCGGAAAAATATATTAACATTAAACATCTGTCAAGAGGACATCAAGTTGCCTCAAAGTCACATTAATATTTGATAGGTCATGATAACACTGTGTCCCCTGCAGAATATTTCATTTTGTATATCCTAAGGGTTTCCAAATCAATCGACACCCAAACAAGTCATTTGAGATTTTCTCTGAGGGTCACCCCTTCATCTGGGAGGATTTCTGTTGTTAGACTGGTCCTAATCCTAGCCCTAACCCCTTACCCCATCCCTTATATAACTGTGTATATTGCATGGTTTCAATCAATACGTATGATTTCTTCTTTAAACACTTCTTTAAATAATTGAAGAACAGTTCATTTTTCTGTAAATGAAATATTTTCAAGAATTTGGAGGCTCGCCTGATCCAGCCTCAAAGCTTAGATATCATATATGGTTTCAGGATATTATCATGTTTACATACACAAAATCATCATGTATCTTTTAGGACACTGTGAAATTAAGCTTTCCACAAACTTCTTGGAAGCGTTTCAAGGATCACTTGATCTAACCTTTCAATATTATAATATCACCCTTTTTTGACCCCATACTTTCAGTATATGTTTAATGTTTACATGCAAAACATCATCTGACACAATGCAGAAGACAACATACCTTTAGCACCAATGAGATAATTGGATGGATGGCCTGGTATATCCGGGACATCGACCTAGAAAAAAATATAAACAGGACTATGGTCATGCAAGTTCACAACATAAACATATTTTACAAGTAATATTATGAAAACAAATGCCAAGACACATATTTTATGGTTCAATTATAGTAACAGAGGATATATTTTATCAAAGTCTTTGGAGAAAGTTATTTCACCACACAGTTTGTTGAAATATTACTGCTATTTATCATACTTTTTTACAGTTGTTTTATTACAGATATTTAATTATTCCTATCTTTGTGGCTACATTACGGACTTAACAGAGACAGGAAAACATGTTACATTTAAGTTTAGAGAGGCTTTATTTTCAACTACGTTAGGGGAGAGGTTAAACTGGGTCAGGTTGTTTACCTTGTGGGACGGAGGTCTTTTTAAACAGCTACTGCCATCCTCTCTCTGCGGAGGTCAGCTGGGGGTCATTTAGTCTCTTTAATGGACAGGGCAAAGGCAGGCTCTTTAAATGACTGGGAGAGGGTCACATGACCGGAGGAGAACAGAAAGAGCAAAACAAGAAGAGAGAGCAATCCCCCCACCCCCCACCGTACTGAAGGCCAGAGGTCAAGGAGGCTTTCATGCAGCGTTACGAGCAGAGAGTTAATGTGTGTTTACTGATGATGCCTGACGTGATCAGCGTTCGCTTCACATCGAATTATACGAACAAACAGAGTGGAGAGAGTTTCAAGAGTGGCAATGTTGTTATCGCTAAATCCTCTAAATCTCAGTCGGAGAGAGTTCCAACAAAATGCATCACATGGCCTTCAAATACAAATAGAAACCGCTCTTATCAGATTACAGAGGTCATCTACAAGGTCACAAACAGCCATTTGCTGTTTGCACGGTTTAGAAGTACTTTTGGTAACACCATCTTGCTACCACTTTGTATTTGATGCTAGAACATATACTGTTTTATTAGTTATGAGGATATGCATTGTGTTTTAATCTATTACAGGTTTCTATTAAGTAAATAGATATTCCAAACAGATCTAGATTTTTCATTTGGGTTTGTTAGTTTAAATTAGAGGCTTTTTTATGAGTCCATAATTATTCTCTCGAACACAAGTGTTTTCTTTCAAAATGTTTATTCAGCATCAACAAAGAAGAAAATATTAAAGGGCTTACATAAGCTCAAAATCAATATAGTTGAACAAATCTCTAGATGGAAATGATTACTACTTCACCAGCATTTGATTTAGTAGCTTAAGATTGATTATTATGTCTACAAAGTCAGAAAGTATATTGTGTTAAATCAAAAAATGACATTGAATTTACTTATTTAGAGCATCTTAAAAAAATCACAAAAACTAAAAAGCTCCTGCATTGTTTCGCAGCTCTGGTTGTTGGGTGTACATAAAGTATGAGCAGCTATTTATAGATGTATTAAAGTGGATTTTTTGGGGGCATAATCATGAACCCAACTACATAGGCTTTTCAAAATAAAACAGCTGACAATATTCACAGTTGCACACCATGCTTTTATAAGCCCTTTAACACTAAATAACTATTATTTTTACAAAAAGAAGGAAACAGCAAAACAATATGTATACATTATGACTTTTCTCTTTTTCAGATTGTAAATGTTTAATTTACAAGGGACACAATTTCACCAATTACCCCTCAGAAAAACTATCTACAGTACTGCACTTTCCTATATCTAAGCTACTACATTTTAAAGTGATCAACCACGCAGTTCAAGGTTTGAAGAATAGAGGGTGATAAATTAAGTTGCACTGGCAGCTGTGTAGAGACATTGTATCAACAGCTTATAGTGATTCACTAATCATTACCAAGTAAAAAAGCTTGATGCAATGTCATTCTACACAATCACACAGCTGAAAGAGAAACTTAATGTACTATGGAATCTTTCCTAATCTCAAACGTCCAGCCGATTTTCTCCTAAAGGAAAGCATAGATTACCTCAGTTGCTTTATACATTTTACCCAGTGGGAGAATGTTTTTGTAATAATGGGGATGCCATTTTTGAAAACCAGTTTTTACTCATTCAGCATCTCACTATCACTGTTTCATTTGTATTATTTTTGCGGTTTAGTTTTCAATTCTAAAAAGGTGGGAGCGTCCATAAAAAATCCATTACTTGGGTTGAAACAGCCATGAGGACTCAGGTGTGAGGTGTATAAACAGTTCAATATCTGGAGTATGGCTGTTCTCTGTACACTCCCTTGGTTGTTCGTGCTGATGGTGCCTTGCTTGTCCACTCTTCCAGACCTGATTAAGAAGAAAAGGAAAAAGAAACAGATGGAGAGTGATTACAGAGGCGTAATGCTTAAATCATTCATTCATACCAACCTGTGTAAGACTTTCAAGCTATATGCAAATATTATAAAAGCAAAAATGTTCCCCTCTATGAAAATAATGCAGCAGCAAGTTGTGAGCACTTTGAATGTCTGGTATCGATGCCGCTCATCTCATAACAAAAACACAGTTTCAAGCCAGAAATACAAAACACACCGAGAAGCTTGATTTTCACCTGGAAGGATGCATCTCAGATAACTGAATGAGAGGATCAAATAGCTACCTGAATAGGACCCATTTAGAGGCTCCAAGCAAAAAGGTCACAATTACCATTAGCCCAAATCAGCCTCTCTTCACCCCCTGGTACTGTCAATGTGAAAGTGCCACTATCGATGGCACCCTTTGTCTGATCTTCAGCCAGCGCTGAGACTTCCCTAGAGCTGAGGCTCACAAAGGGTTGTTTTTTCTGTGTACAGGCTCTCTGTTGGCAGCACATAGCCAATACCCCTTAATTAAACCTGTCACCCTTTCACTGACAGCCACTTTGAAGAAATAGACCAAGGTAACCTTGTGTTTCGAGAACAAGGATGCACGTCAGCGCTGTTTATCTGTTTCCTTTGAACTGCGGCCCTTTTTCTGTGTGACCCATGCGGCAGAGGTTTTTATTTTATGTGGAGGCACGCTGCACTCTAATGAGCTGAAAGCGTTCTTCCACTTTTGTGGTCAGAAAAGTTGGGAAAGTTTTTATTAGCTTTGACTTCCAAAAACACATTCAAATCTCTTAAGTGGGAAATAAATGCATGTAGGTCTTCAATATATGATATTTACATATATATTATATTATCCTCCTGATACAGTAATTTTCATTATATTTTAAGATGTGAAAAGACATACAACATCAATCTCTACAACACTTAGGAATTATGCATTGCAGTGATTAAAATGTAACTAATTATGTTACCCCTTTGCAGTCAGTCGCAAACCCAAAATGGAAAAAAACCAAACATTTACATATAATGCACAATACATTTAAGTAATCTTGTCTAAGAGTTGAACTCTGTTTGGAGCTTGTAGCTGAGCTCAGCAGACACAAATGCACAATCTAATCATCACTCTTCAAATCAACACTGTGTTCTTATAATTGCACCTTCATGGTCAGAATGGTTTTTGCAGTGGATAATGAAATGGAGCACACCAGTACCAGAGTCTACATATCTGATGCTTGTACTTGGGTCAACCTTCAGCTGTAGAGCAGCATGGTCGACTGTGCTGTACTGAATATCAGCTCTACCATTCAAGTGCACTCTGCAGCAGATATGACCTTGGCCCACTTGTTTTACTGTATCTTGTCAAACGCTGACTCTGGTATTGTTCAACATTATCTCGGTGCTTTTAACTTTGTCTGAACTTTGTGGCAATTTTTTGTGGCAAGCTATTCACAGCCCAGTCACTGAAAGTGGCCTTAGCAATGAAGCTGTGGTTTTTTCTCATTTTAAGATTGTATCTTAATTGATTCTATTCTGATTGTTTTGAATGCCATTTTAAATGCCTTTCTTTGCCTATCTAAAGCCCTTTGATTTGTCTCTGTGTTTAAAATGTACTAAATAAATAAAGCTGTGTGACCATGGCACAAAAACACTCACCAACATTTATTTGGTTTGAAAACAGTACTCAAATAAAGAAGTCAGGTTTTAGTAATATACAGTTTTATACTGCAGGCTAGATATTTTGTTAGCTGGGGATGGGAGTCAAGGGATCAAACAAAATCTGATTGCCCTGTATATTTAGCTGAGCATATATGGAGTCATCCGAGTGCCATAGAATTATACAAAAATAAATAAATAAATGACATTTTGTCTTTATGTATATATATTTTTTTCTCTCTTGATATTTCCATTTTATAAAGTGACTTTATTGTTCTTTGTTCTTTATTAATTTCTCTTTATATTTCCACATACATTTTTTGGTCTTTTCACTCCTATGACTGTATAAGCATGTTAACCTTGATAATGTGTAGAAAACACAAAGACAAGCATCCTGGCATACTTCATTACATTCTGCTAATAAGCTGCTGCCTGCTATCTATCTTTTAATGCCTTTGCACACACTGAAAACGTTCAGTAAACATTCCATATTAACTCACATATAATTAATTTTTGTATACACACAAACTCTGAAATATTCTGTAATTTTGCAAAGACTTAGCAGGGTAAAGTAAAGCAGATGTTTTGCAGCTCTGGTATCAGTTTGTCTCCCAACTTTTAACATGATCTTTTCTCCTCTGAGGTAATGAAATCATCAGTTCCTGAGGACAGCATTTGGTTAGGTAGAGAAATTTATTTTTGCACTCAAAAACTTAATTTATGTAAATTCTGTGCATAAAGTTTCTGTTAGTAAAGATTTTTTGAATAAAGGATTAAAATAACATTTTAAAGAAATCAGATTTAGTGTGCTAACGATTTAATACATTTTATTACATTTTTGTTTGTTTGGGGATATTTCCCATAGCTTAGTTAACACTGTAACCCCACAAAAATATAACTTTGTTTGTTATTCATTCTGGGTTTTTAGCAGTATTGTTCTTTCCCAATGAGACAAACAAACTGAAGGAGAAAAAACTCTTAAAACATGCTTATTTTGATTGTGTCTAAGACATCACACAATTACCCAGATGCTATGGCAACTGAGATGAAGCCAGCTGTGCAGTCATTTTAGTCAGGAACTAAATTGATGTTGTTCTAACAATTGATTCAAGATATGTTGGAGGAAGAGAGGTTTGCAACTCACCGTACGAATCATATGATTCCCCACTGTGTCCGTATTCATAGTAGTCATCTGAGCTGTAAACAGACAGAACAGTGAGTTGAATATCAGAATGTATAAATAAACAGGAAATAAGAGAAAAATAATGCAGCAAATAAATTGCAGCAAATAAATGGAATGTAACTCCTTTTCAGTCATATTGTATAACATCAAAGTAATATTTATTTCGATGCAATCACATATAATTTATGCAGTGTCAATAAAGAAAAACACACAGGAATTTGTTTTTACTCTGCTGGATACAAAAGTAAAAAACAAACAAGAGTCAGCTTTCAATCGCTCAAAAGTATGGCCACATTTGTGGCTCTACAAGGCAATTTCATCCACCGTATTTTTGCACAACCTCCAGTTCCATATCACCGCATATGGAGATCTATAAGAGGTGGCAACTTTAATGAAAAATAAAAAGATGGGGAAGCACGTTGCATAGCGGTTCATTTCTCGCTTGTTTATTTATTTCTTTATTTGCAGTCGCCGGTGAGATGCTGACAGAACAATCCTGCGTCAGTATCATTCAGTAACAGCGCTATCATTCAAGAGAGGCAATTCATCATAAGGCTGCCACTGAGCTGACGCCAGCCATCACAGCTGGGTCCTCTCTGCCTGCCTGTCAGTCAGTCTGTCAGCGACAGCAACACCTCTCTGCTCTGTGGATTAGAGAGCTGAAGGCATCATCCAAAACCCCCAACACCGCCCGACTGCTGAGGGCAAAAAGGTGACATTAATGACACACCAGTGGAAGTAATGGTTTACATTTTCCTCCACTTACTGTAGTAGCTAATGGCTAATGTAATGCAGTAGCTTTTTGTGGGGTAATGTTAAACAGGCAACCTGATGTCTGAGAGGTTGAGACACTTCACTCCTCTATCAAATTACACCACAGTTTGCAGCACTCCAGGAAATCTGCTTTTTTTACACGGAGAGGCACTATTGTTAACAGTGCTACCGTATGGTGCCACCATTCAGGTATGTATGAATATATAGAAGGCTATCACACTAAAACATTTGGTGTATTCCATTAAACATTTTAGTTGCAGAAGTCAGTTGCTTCACGTTAGCATAGTAATTGTCTAGCTGGTTTCCTGTCTTAGCTAGCATACTACTTCAAATGATGCAGCCTTCAATTCATGAAATATCTGGCTTTAATTGTATTCATGCTAAAATAAATAGAACAGCCACTCTACAATACCTTCCTCATACCGCTTGGTGTATGTTGAGGTAAGATAGTTTGGGTTTTACTTGGAAGGTTTGGATTTCTGCCATCACTTCACCCTAATACAATGGAAGTAAATGTATTATTGTACAAGTGTCCCTGTTACTTTGGAAAAACCACACTGATAGAGTTTTTTATAGGAACTATTTATTCAGTACAGTACTGTTCTTCTAAGAAACTTTGTAATTCTATGCTATATCACACCAACAAAATGACATACCTCCACTGTCTTGGCGTGGAAGCAGAGATGAAACATACACAACTGTACAATCTGCTTTATTGCTAACACCCAGTAAGGGCAAGTGAAAAAGATATGCTTTCATGTATTTTGGGTGAACTGATCTTTAACATGGCATCCTCACCAAAACTAACGATGCCTCTCAAAAGCAACAACATGACAAACTGAACGGCTGTTTTATTGTTTTCTTCAACAATTTCTTGGAATAAGGATGAACAAGACAACAGGAACATTCGAGGACAGTGGGAGGAATTGTTTCAAGAGCACTATGGCGACTCAATGAGACATGAGACAGCTCCCTACAGAGGCTTGTGCCTAAAGTCAGGCTTAGCATAAATTTTACACCGATCTTAATTCAACTACTAACAATGCCAAGCCATCAGAAGTAAACAAGGCTTTTCCCCTGTGCTAATGTAGTCTCCCTCCAAGAAGCGAGGCCAGCTGCTATTTCTCTGAGGGTGAGGCTTTCTTGTCAGCCCTTGCGGCAGAGGTGCCACCATGCATCTGCCACGCGTGTCAAGTCACTGCAATATCCTTGACAACGATCACTGGCCGACAGAGACAGAGGGAGGGGGAAGAGAGGGAGAGAGGGATAGAGGGAGACAGAGAGACACGTGACAACTGAAAGCATGTTTTGGCTCATCATGCTGTGTACCTCGAGACAAGACCTGACAGAATACTAAATAATTAGATTTCACACTATGCTAAAATGCCGAGGTGTATTCCAGAGAGGTTGCCTTCAAAATAAACATACATTTTTATGAATGTCAGAAAATGTATTTGCACACATGCTTGCAGACACACTGGGAAGTATGTGAAATATTGGCTAATCTTGAGCTTTCCTGTACAGCTTTGTGCCATCCTCAACAATAAAAAACATTCAAATAACACAAACCAGAATGCTGCACAGCAATGGTAACACTATTTGAGAGGCTTGCTTACATGCTATTAGCTGTCAGCATTTTTTCCCTTTATTTATTTTCACTATGTTTATCTCACAAAAAAACTGTAAACAACCTTTTTTTCTCTGTTGCTAAAGGCAGAACGGACCAATAATAATCTGCTGTGCTGAAAGCGCCCAGTGCAGACCTGCTCTTTGCACAAAGGAGAAGAGTGCAACAAAAGCTGTTAGGCGCCTCTAATTTCTGAGGTGACATTTTATCAATATTGCCACACAACTTCTCTCCGTAGTTATTTTCTCTTCTCAATTACAGAGACCAGTGAGTCTTGAGACATCCTGAAGGTCAAAGATTCCGGTAAAAGTCTGCTTTTGTGTTGCCAGAAGGTTTGACAGCGCCGGCTGCCCTCCAGCACATTTAACATCAATCAGCACCCTGTAGTGTAAACGTGGAATTTAATTAATTCTAACACACATTTGTGACATTTACCTTTTTTTTTAAATGAATGCTATGCAGTATAGATTTTCATTGTAAAGTACAGTACTACTAGCAAGGGACACTTGGTGAGAAAACGATTCGGCCATTTATGTAGCTTAGGTTTAGATTTTGTTAGTACTGTATTTGTAAAATGACTGCCATCCAAGAGCTAAAATAAATGTGGGCAGATAATTAAAAAAAAAATGTTCGCAAAAGAAATTAAACAATAAAATCCATGACGTGATGAAAAGTTTAATACAGGGTCATATGTTGCTATAAGACATCCTGTTTGCTAACATGTCCCACAAACTAGCTAGACCAGCCCTGGCGAACCTGCGGCTTGTGAGCCTCATGCGGCTCTTTGTCTGCTCCTGTGCGGCTCACGGCTTTCCAATCACTGTTCTCAGTTGAGTTTTTTGTTTTTACATTTTAAAATTTCTGATCAATCAAAATACATTTAAATATTTGACAATACTATCAATAAAATTGCCAATATTATTAAAATATATATCCAAATTTCTAGTCGCGTGATTGATGGGAGTCTTCTGCAAGTCATGCATGTAGCTACTCTGACCCAAACTAAACTTGACTTACACAGAAGTTCATTTGCCAGGCTAGAACGATTACTCTGACTGCCAGGCAGAGTCAGGAAAACGTAAAGCTAAGCGCAAATATGAAGAGGAGCACAGGACATTTTTACCTGAATGGGAAGAATTGTATTTTTTTGCATAACAAAATGGGAAACCCTTCTGCTTGATATGCCAGACTTCACTGTCACATTTTAAGGCTTCAAACCTGGAGCGCCATTTCACCTCACTCCATGCTAACATGGTCCAGGAGTTTCCAAAAGGCA
>JAVQJL010027610.1:0-16368 GCA_036024295.1 Nannoperca obscura
AGAGAGAGAGAGAGAGAGAGAGAGAGAGAGAGAGAGAGAGGGTAAAGACAAAGAAGACAGCGAAAGAAAAGGGAGGCTCATTAAAGAAATGTATTTTTTTTAAAGAAAAAGGGAAAGAGAAAAGGTGGTAGTGGGCTGTAACACGGTGAGAGTGACTACACAGAAAAAAATTTGTCCCAGACACTGGTGAAACAGAGGAAAAACATACACTGCTGTCAAACTTCCCAGCAGGTTTTTTCCCTCCTCACTTTGGGGTTAAGAGCGCACCCGCTCTTCGTATTTATTTTTATATTCAGATGTTATGGATTGCTCCGGGAAAAGGCCGTCCCTTTTCCCAGCAAGAGGAATTAATACTGTTTGAACGTTCTCTCTGGAGTCTAAAAGGAGGAATTTTGCAATGGAGTTTGGGAGGTTTAAAAGTGAAAACCTGACCACTGCTAAATAAACAAACTAGAGATGATTAAAAAACTGACCCTTGTTTGTTGAATCTCGGCTTTCTGGCCTGTGTGTGTGCACCTGTCCCCTGTCGTTTTATGCGCATGCATGTACCATGCAGTCAACAGTGTATGTATGCAGAAAGTGAGCAACATTAGGGAAAACCCACGCGAAAGAGCATATAATTAATGATGAATAATTTCAACTAAATTATAGAGGCAGCCACACAGGTGAGTCTTACAAAGGTGACTGTGTCTTAGCCTCATTCCAATATAAGCACATGTATGTACTATTTGGTTGACGCTACACATGATTTAGTGTGTTTCCGTTTGTGGTGTGTGTATGTGTTTTTGCCTGCTTCGGACAGAAAATGGACAATAAAAAAGCCAACAACTTTTTGGGCAAAATGTTTGCACCATATTGCTGTCCTTCTCTCTTTCTCTCTCTCTCTCTCTGCGTGTGTGTGTGTGTGTGTGTGTGTCAGGGGATATCTACACCTCTTCACCTTGTTGCCTAAACAGTATACAAAACACAACATTAACACTATGCATAAAAGGCCTGCTCAGGTTCCTTCTGTGACAGGGCAGCATAGAGATTGATGACGTCGGCTAGTGTGTATTCAAGCTACCTTTCACACAGGTGATAAAATCCTGCTGGAGAGGGAGGCTGTATGAGAAAGCATCAACCAACACCAACGCTCACGTGTGCTCTCATCTGAAAATATGCTCTTACCTAACTTACACTTCATTCCTATCTTTTTTTCTCTCTGTCTGTCTCTTTCTCAAAAAGGCAAGTGTTTGCTTATCTCTGTCTGCTTTTCTCTATCTCACTCTCTCCCCAACCCTCAACTCTTCTTACTCTCTCTCTCACTGTGTCTTTTACTTCAACTGTCTCTTTCTCCATTTTACCTCATTCTTTCCAGCCCCCTCCGCTTCTCTTCTCTTTCATTCCCTCAGGAAGAGCCACAGTCTTATCTGGGATATGTTGGATTTGGTGAGCTTAAAAGCCACTTTACTAACTCCCTGTCTGCCTCTCCTGAGAAAAGCGCAGGCTATTTAAAACAGTTTCACCATTCGCCAGGCTTTGTCCGCTGGAATGCTGCTCATCAGGCAACTCTTTACTCCCTATTGCCTCTTAATGCTAATCTTCTACCTGACTCTCCATCTAGACTCCCATCCTCCGCTCCCTTCTCTTTTTTTCCCTCTGCTTCTTTTCTGTTTTTCCACTGACTAAAATGCTTGATATACACATATTGGGTTTCTTTGGTGATGTGAAGGAATGCTAATGTATCATAACCATATTACAGTACTTAGAGGAGGCAAATGGTGCCAAGAGCTATCTGGAGAATCAAATCTCTGCACAAGAGCCTTCTCTCCACTTCAGATTGAAAAACGGTGTTCCCATTTTGATTTTCCTCGTAGGAAGTACATAAAGCTGAAAGCTCCTCTAAAATGTGATGAAACAATGCCGTTGTTGTATTCGATAATGCAATTTCTCCAGGAACTGGAAAGCTTGCCTAAATAAAGATCAGGCCAAATCCTATTTTGCATCAGATTTGTTTTGGACAGCCTGAGCGCTTGAATATTGCCCACAACATTTCCCTATATGTAGTTCTATAAATCAGGGTCCGGAGGATCCTGGGCTGTCCTTTTTGTGCATGTGAATAATTGTTTAAATGTTTTACATACAATGCTGTTACAATTTGGTTGTCACAATTTAAAATGTAAAATACAGTTTTTACATAAGCAATGAAATACTGTACTGATATTTAGAAATCTAAATATTTATTCAAATGTGTAAAGAGTGTAACCAAATGATAAGTGTAAATCCAGAAGCGATCCTAACAGGATGTGATGAAACCCGGGGCAGGCCCTCTCTGGCGTGTGGCAGGCAAACTGGAGTGAGGGATTTGCTCGTTTTCTTATTAGGGCCTCTGTGTGTGTGTGTGTGTGTGTGTGTGTGTTGTTGATGGAGCAGGTCCATCAATGTTGACTCACAGAGGGACAGCGGTGATGGCTACACTAAGCAGGGGTGTCAGGCTTGGCTCATGACTCCAACTCCCTCACCAGTACTGTAAAGGCAAACCCTTCTTGCAGTGCGTGTCTATGAGTCGTGTGGATCTGTGTGCGTGTGCAGGCCATACTGCATTCGCATGTGAGTGTGTCTACACTGAGTGTGTGTGTGTGCGTGTGTGTCTGATTCATTCCTGACAGCCAAGAAGCCTCAGCAGCATCTGACGTGGCAGGTCTTGCTGCTTTCAGTCCAGCTCTCTCCTTCTGGCTCACTGTTCTGTGATACTATCTTTTCATACAATCACATGTTTATAAATGGAGACTGACTGGTATTTCATACCGGACTAGTTTCACTGAGAGTTGATAAACGCTGTACTATTCGCGGCAAAATAACATGGCATGAATAGAAAAGTTGTTGCAGTTAAGAAATGTACATATATATATATATGTATATATATATATATATATATATATTTAATGAGACAACAGTGGCACTGAGCAGGACACTGAGTAAAGGAAGTAAAGAAGAAGTTAAAAAAAAAAAAAGATTGAAACTGAGGCCGGCAAGGGCATATCAACTATAAAAATGCCACGTTAATCACGTCCACATTTTCTGATAATGTGAAAATGAAATACATAAGCACCTCTGTTATAAACCGACATTAACCTTATTTGAAGCTTGGACCAGTGATACGGAACGATTTTTGGTGTTTTTCTCTCCGTGGCCTGTTTCGGAGGTGCCTTTTTATCGAGGTGGGTTTCCTCCATTTTATGTCCCCTCTGAGGACATGTACTTATGGCCGTCTGCCTGTGGTGCTGTGGTGCTTCTGAGGTCTGTGCGAGGTGGTAGTTTAGGCTGGGGAAGTCAGCAAACGTGGTCACAGAGGAGATAACTGCACACACACTCTCCCAGAGGCGCCCGTCTGCATTGTGTGTTTGTCCTCCTCATGCTTTTGCTGTGGAGGGATACATCTTTAAAAAAGGAAAGCACTGGTTTTAGAGGATAAAAGTTTCAAAATGATTTACTTGTTGTGTGCGCGCACGTGTCCTCATGTGTTTATGAGTGTGAGTGTGTGCGCGTGTGGCTGTGAAGGCTCTTTGTTTCTCGCCTTGCATGTGTTTGTGTCCTCTGTTTCTTCAGCCTGGCATGGTGCTTGCCCTACAGGGAATGCCACTCAAAATGGGCAGAGCGACCTTTAACCCTCACACTGCCAGCTTAGAGTCAGGCATAACTTGCTGCCGTATCAAGAGCCTGTCCCGCTTTGACCCAAACCCTGTCATGCGTGGCAGAGATTAAGACCCGGCTCTCGGGAAGCCATTTGGAACAGACACCTTTTAACCCCAATGGGATCAGAGTCGTATATGAAGCCACTCGGAGGAGCCACCCACTCTTAACCCCTGACACTACCAACTCAGCGCAGACAAGGCAGAGTGCACAGGCAAAGGCCCAGCTCATATCATGCCACAGGGAGCGGGCACCATTTAACCCTCGCAGCGCCAACTCAGCACAGGCAAAACTCCAGCTCACATGATAAGCAGAATTAAATCTGCAAGCTTCAGTGTTCCTGATAGGGAGCTCACTGATGCGGAAATAGGATGCTAATGTATCAGGGTCGGTTTCCCATGCCACAAACATTTGCAGTGTTCTAATTGTAAATTATATATTGTGGTTATTGGGCTCAGACGTTTTGTTCTTTTTTTTTTGACATGATTCAAAATGGCATAATAAAAACAAACACAACAACCAAGAGTAAATTGCTACATTAACCGCATGTCACTACTTCTGTTGTGTGTCGCCACAGAAAATGTCACTAAGAGAACAGCCATGATTCCAGCTTGACCACCATGAGTGTGAGTTGGAACAACACATTTTTAAAGGTTTCCATAAAGCCAAGTGTTGTAGAATCTAATCTTATCAAAGGATTAATAATTCTTCGAACACCAGGATGGAAATCAGTAGGGTTTCACCCATTGCTCATGAATTTGCTGTGTGCGTACTTTTCAAAATATGAAACAAATGGCTGCTGTTATATGTAAACATGACCTAAAACATGTTTATACCACTGCACCTCTCGTATATGTTTTGTCTGAAGGGAGAGTGTGTGCACTCCACTAACGCCCGGCTCAGTAATCAAGGAAGAAATCAATCACATAAAAATATTGAATAAATTCACAGTGAACACATGAATAAATGTGCCAAATCATACATTTAACACTAAATGCTGATGGTTATACAAACCGCAGCAGATGAAGAAAATGAAAAATTTATAGAAGAGATACTTTTCCTTTAAGAGAAGTGCCAGGCCATGAGTTGTGGCATGAGTGGCTATGTGTGTGTGTGTGTGTGTGGGTGTGTGTGTGTGTGTGTGTGAGTGAAAGATAGAAGAAAAGGAGGAGGGGGGTTAAGGGAGTTTCTGCACTTGCCTGTCTAGCAATGGCCGAGGAATGAGTGTACAAGTTTGAGTATGGGCGAGTCAAGCTGTGTGAGAGAGAGGCAGTGAGAAAAGGAGGGGAGAGGGAGTTCCACAGAGAAAGGAGTGAGGGGGAGCAGAGGGAGAGATGCTGGAAGATGGATAGCAATCAAAACAGAGAGCGCTGGCGATTGGTGGAAGTGCGAGGGTGAAGCAGCAAAAAGCAGAGGGAGCGATGGCTGAAGTGCAACAACAATACGGAGAACAGGAAAGAAGTGTTAGCGAGAGAGAGGCAGTAAGGAGTAAGAGATGAAAGAAAGAAATGAAGGAATGGAGGAGTAGGTGACGGTGGTGGGGCGCACAGAATGAATGTGTGAGTTGGGCTATTGGTGGAGCATTTGCATAAAGGGTGAGGGCACTCTGCCCGGCTTTGGGGAGAGGTTGGCATCTCGCCTTGCCGACTGGCAGAACGAGGACCAGGGAGGAATAAAAGAATGAGGGGGAGCGAAAGAGTGAGAGAGAAAGTCTCTCAATAGTGCATCTCTTGTGTGAGGAGAAGCAGGCCTTGGCTGCTGTTGGAGCAAGGCATGGAGGGGAGGGGATATCGGGTTTCATTATCTGCTTGATTCCTGCTGTATTTGCTAACCATGAGGTTCAAAGCCCTCTCTGCAGCTGTAGGCAGGGCATGGTAGCCAGTGTGTGCCGCTGGCATGTGCCGACTGGAACACCGTAGGTGTGTGCAGCATGCGCTTCAGTTAGGAGTGAGACAGACAGTGTGAGACAGACGCTCTCCTTCCCTGTATAGTTGAAGCAGAAAGCTGCCATCACCCCGCCCCACACACACACACACACACACACACACACACTCCTCTAGCACCCCTCACACACACACTCCAAGTATCACACTGCCTACTTGACCTTATCAGGAATGGCTGCCCTTTTCGAGGGGAAATGCTGTACACTCAGTTTTACTGCGACGTCCTGTCGGAAAATGCCACATCAACAGCGTGTGTGTATGTGTTTGTGTGTGTGTGTGCGTGTGTGTGCGTGTGCCTTTGTGTGTGTGTGTGTGTGTCCTACAGAAACCTTGTAATGTAAACACACATACAGTACCCATGCAGTAGCCTACATGTATTCACTTAGTGTACATGTAATCCTATACTACCCCATATAGCTGCAGCCACATGTTGAAATGGTTTAATTAAATCACTGTTTGCAACATGCCACGCCAGAATCTCCTAATTTAGTTTGAAATCTATAATTTTGTCCAGTTTTATTTATACCACGATAACATCATGCCTAAGAGAAACATTCTTTCAAATTGACGGCACTGTTATCAAGATTAACATTCGGTTTTGGATTATAAAAAGTAAATGTATAATGTTTCACACAGCCCTTTGGGCTGTTCCCACAATGCATTTTGGTGTATGCAGTGTATATGTTTTGAATTCTGTTCAGCAAGTCTAAGCCAAAAGAACCCCAAATATATTTAACAAATGATCATCACAAAAGTTTAAGTTCTCCAAATTGAATTCAGTTCTCCAAATATTTTCAGAAGATCTAATTTGGAATTTAGCTCTCTTGTGGGGTTACAGTTTTGTCTATAATTAACTGTATAAGGTGAAATTTATGCAGATGGGCAAGAGTCATATAGAAAAACCACACAAACCTCAATAAAATCCTGGCTGAATAAATTTTGGATGCATAAAAAAAAATCATGAAGAGCCCTTGATCTTATCTTTGATGTGCTTACAAATGAGGCTGAAACAGTCGGCCCAGACAAAACAACGCACAAACGTGAAAGCATATTTGAGTATAAAATTACCCAGGTCTGCAGTCATGTCAGAAGCCCCAGCTTGCTATCAATCCTTGTGTCTCTGGAGCTGTTTAAAGTTCGTTCGCTCTGTCTTTCCCTCTCAGCCTCATGCCACAAATGGCTTCCAGACTTTCACACATAGTAATGCTTCAGTGTGTAAACAGGCGTAATTACAAACGATGCGCAGACACACTTTTAACATCAATCTGTGCCGATGGGAGAAAGAGAGCAGAAAGAGGGGAAGTTTTTCCCTCTTCCAGGGAGTAGAATGGATGAATAGGTTTTGAGCTGAATGGAAATGGAAGAACTGGCAGTGATGAAGTCAAGGAGGAAATTTTTAGAAGAATAACAGTGGGTCTGCGTGTGAATGCATGTGTGTGGGCTTGAATAAGTGAATGAAGTGGAAGAAAAAAAGGACACTTATTTCTTCTGTTTCCAAGGAAATCGTAGTTTATGTCAACTTGTCCGTAATTATTTTATATCCCTGAGGCGTGTGAGTTTGCTAACCCATCACCTCTTAATGGCAGGGTGTTACTCACCACTAGTCAGGCCTGCACACCTCCTCCTGCCCTCCTAATGGGAAGAAAATATGGAAACTTTGCTCAACTTTAAGAAACTTTTTTTCTCTTCATTTCTACTTCCTTGTTTTCCTTTTTTTTAACAGGGTGGACAGAAATTGCATTATGCCTGTACTGCACAAAAAGGGTCCGACGTCCCACTTTTATGTAACGTTTAGAACAGTGCGGTAAGTTTTGAAAAACATTTGATTTATATACAAAGTGCAACCTTTACCCAAATTATTCTGGACAATCTCGAGTGATCAGAGCACACACACAAACACACACACACACACACACACACACACAAAGGGAAAATAGTTCAAATGTCTCACAGTCTTTCCCTTACATCACCACAGTACTTGTCAATATGTGATTTCACACGGCAGATGTCAAAGTTGAATTCCACTCGTGACACGTCTTGACACGTTGTAACCTTCATTAGTTTTCTGTGCTTTCGCGCGTGTGTGTTTCTACCTTTGTCTTATGGGATCATCTTGAACAGAGTTAACAAAAAGCTGGGGTGTGAGAAGTAACTTCATCAGACAAATGTGACCTTCAGTTACATGCTTGTAGCATTCAAAAAATAAAATTAAATCAGGGTAAAAGCTTTTGTCTTTATAATTTCATTTTAAGAGCAACGGTTGCTAAATTAAAATACTGAAGGAGAAAAAGACTAATATGTCCCTGGTTTTCCTATTCTTGAAATATATGGTTAAACAAATGTATTATTATAATTATTTTAAAACATGAATATATTTTATACAACAATACAATTTATGAACATATATTTACAAGAAAGCAACTGTTCAAAATTACTGTGATAACTGTTGATATAAACAGCAAAGGACTGTGAGGAAAAGTGAGAATTTTAATTAATGTAAATACTGTCTGTTTAAAAATGCATTTCAAATATATAGATTTTCAGGACATTAGCGTTCATTAATTCACTGTAACAATTGTTTATGTTTTAAAATGTATCCTAATTTTTGTCTAGAAGAAATTTACATTTTTAAAACCAACTATAAACTTAAAACCAACATTTCTGAAGAATTAAGATTATTTATAGAGAATAATATCAGTAGGTAATATGAACGGAGTGCAGTTATTAATATAAATTAAAGGAGATCTGTTCTATGGCTGTTTGAGCTTTTTGATGGATTTTTATTGTGTTTTGATTTATTAGTTACACTTTATTCCTTTTTAAAATCCATTTTGTCTTTTGTTCGAATAACAATTTACAAATGAGTACAAATGCAATACCTGTTGTTGACTCACAACCAAGGCGTCTTCATCGTGCAGGATGTGGCTTCAAAATAAATATATGACCTGATGAAATATATGACCCCTGTGCAGATGCCCGCCCTTTGGCATTTATTTGCAAATAAGATAGATACCACGAATCCGTTACAGGTAATTGCTTATTAAACACGCCCAAATTACGGTTGTTAAAATCAATTGTATGCAAATATAGCCAACAGACAGGAACTGATAGTCCTTTAAAAAATATTTGCACGAAGGTGTTGATGGGTTATATTAAATATGTTCCTGCGTTAGGCTCCATTAATAAATCTGCAGTGACTGAAGAAAGCTGCACAAACGCTTTTGTGCAAATGTAATTGATTTGTTTCCTCTGGTGAATGACTGCCTTCACTGAGGTCGTGCTTCACGTTGTGTGTGTTTTTTTTTTATTAGCTCTGCGACTACGCATCCACCTCTTTTTAATTCCACTTCGACTTTTTCTTTATTAGTTTTGACCCTTTTTGTTCAACGTAGGCCGCGCGGGACTTGGGCTGCGGGAGGAGACCATGGAGGAGACGGTTAACAAAGCTCAAGTTCAGCGTCCTCTGTACGGGGAGGAAGAGGAACTTTAGAGCAGTTTTACTGTCAAATATAAGACATTTAGTTTATTTTAACGAACGTAAAACACTTTCAAACAGGAGGACGGAGGTTAACGACACCGTCCGTCGAGGTGAACAGACAGGGGACACAGCCGTTATTATCTCAAACTAACGTTACACCGGTGTTGGGGAGGTTATATTTTTCTTGTGAACACGGTGACTGAGTTAGGTTTCGGTTTTTCCAAGGTGAGGGTATTAATTTTATGTTGTTTAATAAATGTGGAGACGTAGAGTAAAGGTCGTTTTGAGCTCGAAGACAGGCCATACAGAGGGATTTTGGTGCGTTGCTCTCATGATGACGTCTTCATCCTAAACCTTAATGATACAATTGATTAATTTAATGGTGTTTAAATAGTTAAGTAATCAAAATAGCCAATTTTCAATTGTAGGAACAGTTAAAAGCTGAATTATGAAACATTTTACTTACTCATTTTAGGCCTCATTTCTAATCGTACGTTTAAGATGCTCCCTCTGTTCAGCAGTTTAATACCACCAAAATCTTGAATACAACAATTTTTACAACAGAGTTTTTATGGGTTTCCTTTGTCTTGTGTTTTTGGCAGTTGCTGCTGCACCACGTTTGGCCTTGTTAATGAAACCTGAGGTGGTTTTCATGTCTCTCCGACTCTCCGAGTTGTACCCTGTCAGGGCAGGAGGGGAGAGATTGTCTCGCCCAGCCCGGCGAACAAAGGTCGTCGTTTTGTGAAAGACAGAGCATGGCATGCAGAGATAAGATGAGCCCTCGCTCAAATTATTGCAGAGCAGATACCTAAAGAGTGCAGCGGCCGAGGCCTGAAAAACTGCCACCCTTTGTTCTGCCCCGAAGAACTCTGGGCAAACAGGAGAAACCCTCTCTAATGAGCTGAGGGAAATGTGGGTTTCAGAATGTCGAAAAAAGAAAAAAGAAAAGAAATGACACATTAAATAGTAGGGTGCCACACAGACTCATGTCTTGGCCAAAATCATAAAAAAATCTTGCCTTAACTGCAAATTGTGCGCTGACCTCAAAGCCTGTGTTATGCTGCTGTGTGTAATTTTGTATGTGGTCCAGTTTGTGATCATAATAGGCCTGGCAGTGGATTTAACTATGTGATTTTAAAAAGGGGGATTTTATTTTTTGAAGGATTACATATTTCATGCAAATTGTATTTGCTTAATAATATGGATTAATTTGTAGTCTCATAAGAGGTTTTTGTCAGTTTTTCATCCTCTTTTTGTTACAAAAAGAGTTACGTTACTGAAAAAAATGTTGCAGGGCTAGAACTACAAAAGCAAATATGTTGCTAGTTTGAATGGACAAAGGAGCGGTTTGGATGTCCCTGATGGTAATCTTGGTTATTATCATTTTGCATGTCAGTAATGGTATTACGATATTAAAGGAAGTGACAGTAATACTTGGCACGTATCACTCCTTTTCTTTGTTTGCGGCCCATTCATCAAAAAGTCTAGATCCCTACAGTCTTTTCAAATAAGTGACAAACACACCTTTGTTATTATTCTTCAAAAACAAAGACACCTATTTAATTCCGTCTCCCCGTGTTCCCTTTGCCCATATTTTATTTGCCCCTGCCATCTTCTCTCATTCCCACATTTTTCGTGTGTTCAGTGTGGCCGCGTGAGGCAGGCGTATGTTAGCGCCCGGCTCGGCCTGGTCCAGATGGGGTCTGCACCCCCCCGAGCAGTAGCAGTGACGAGCCAGTCAGCCATCCAGCCAGCCAGCCAGGCAGCCAGCTAGCCAGCTAGCTACCCACCCACCCGGGTAGCCAACCAGTCATTCACCCAGCCAGTCATGTAGCCTCTCAGCCAACCCAACAGCCAGCTCGCCAGCCAGTCAGTGGACCAGCCAGTCATCCAGGCTGCGGCTCCTCTGTCAGACACTGACGGAGGGAGCAGGCCAGGCTAAATCTGATGGTCCTGGGAGCCAACCAGAGGACTCTGGCCTTTGTAGGGCGTTCACACAGACAGCCTGTCCCGTTGCACAGCAAGGGGCATCAGCCCACAATCAAATGGCCGGGCCCTCAACTTTGCCACATGACAAGTTAGCTTTTTGTGGCTGCCCACTTCCGAGATTCCAGTTTTGACAACGTCTCTGTAATTCCTGTGAGCCCCGTGGATTAATTCATGTGATTTGGACAGCGTAAATGAGCAAATGTGTTGCTTTTTTTTAATTTTTGAAGACGGACATTTAAATGCATTTCTAATGAGAAGAGCGGCCTACGCGCATTTCACGTACATCAAATTATTTTGAATTGATCCTTGGTGGTACAGCCTTTGTCTCTCGGATATTTCTCCCTGGTGCACTGGGCACAGCTTGTCCCTCTGAGGTCACATGTGTCAGCCAATGAGGACGAGACAAAGTGCTTGCCAGGGCAGCTATACAGCCCTCACTTTCTGCTGCGATTCAATCTCAATCATGTGCCATTGTGTACTTTATAATGCGACCCGATGAAAATATGGGCAATTTACCGGCTGCAATAGGAAAGTATAATTCTTTTGGCTATTACAAAGACCAGCGTATTTGAATCTGAAAGCATTAGACTAAGCTCTGATTTACAGCGAAGCGGCACAGCCTGTTTTAGGCAGTTTCAGTGTCCGCTCGCCTTAGTAAACAGCTTAACATGTATAGACTACTTACATGAAGCTGTCCACCGTAGCATTTTCAGCTGTCGTCGTTCACTGAATCCTGTCTCTCACCCACTAATTGGATTGCTCTCTAATTTGGTAACAGAAACTTTTAATGTGTTTCTGTGTCTGTGCTGTTGGGGCTTTTAAAGTGGACTAACCAACAAAAAAAAAAAGAGAGAGAAGGAGAAGGGGCCAGTTTGGATGTGAAAGTGCATTTTGAAACAGGAGAGCATGTTTTTGGATGGTATTTTTTGTTGGGGGGGGTAAGGGGCATTTTCTTCCCCCTCCTCCCTTTGTTTGTGTGGTAAATCCAGGAGCAGCTGCTGGTCTCAGGGTCTAGTGGGATTTTGGGCCTGTGTTTTCTCATGCCATCCCATGCCAGGGTGGTGTAACGCGAGCGGAGAGGGAGGGGGAGGGAGAGGGATGTTTCTGGAGGGGGAGGGTGTGTGTGTGTGTGTGTGGGTGGGGGTGCAGTTGGAGAGCGAGCTGGTTTGTTGGGATGGCTGTGACCATGCTGGTGACGAAGGCGGGGGGGGGGGGGGCAACGTACAGGGGCTTTAGAAGGCGGGTGCTGTCTGGATTGGATGCATGTAAAATTAATATCCTCTGGACTTTGCCTTTGCACTAGATTGGAACTTGTCTATTTGGCTAATGACGTGCCTTCTGCCTGCACCACACACAGTCCCCGTCTCTCCCACCCCCTCCTCCTCCTCCCCCCATCTCTCTCTCTCTCCACTACCAGCCACCAACCATCTACCCCCCACCTCTTTGCTTCTCCCTCTGCCATCTCTCTCTTCCCTCCCTTTCGGCGCTGGGAGCGTGCGTATTGGCTGGGCTGTTTGAGACTCGGTGCCAAATAGGTGGGCCCTCTGCATGTTGGCACAGACTCAGTCAATGGTTAGAGAAGGAAAGTGGAGAGGAAGAGAGAAAGAGAGAGACAGAGTTGGAGAGGAAGAGGGGGAAAAAAGAAGCTGCACTCGGGTTTGCCAGCGGTCGTGCATACTCTTCCAACATTGATTCGGTCCTCTTGTTTTGTTTTTGTTTTTTTTTTCTTCTTCTTCTCCTCCGTCCGCACCCCCCTTGTCCAGCTCTCTCTCTCTCCCTCTCCGTGAATCTTATGCAGATCCTAGAGAATTGAACCAATTGCACGCACCGCTTTGCCAAGCATTTTTTTGTTGTTTTTTCATCAAGATATTTTTTATCTGCATATTTTTGCAAACAAGCAGTGGCTTGTTTAAGTTTTTGACAATTTTATCCTGTTTGCTGCAATATCTGTTTTATTTTGTTCGTTCACGTGCAGCTCTTTTTTTATAAAAAAAAAATCCTTTTAGACAGAGAGATTGCTGAACTTCTCTCCACTCTCCTTCTGTTGTGCACTTGAACGGCACCTCTCCTGCAGCTCCTGCTACAGTACCTCCTGTGTTCCTGTGCTGGTATTACAGTGAGCCCCCTTGGCCTGTCTCCTCTTTCTCAGCTTTTTCCCCCCTGCTGGTTTTATTGGACAGTTTGTCAGCTTCTCTTTTTGCTTAATTTTTTTCCCTCAGTCTTTGTTTTTCTAATATACGCAGCATTACTTCAGCGCCTTTTGACTCATCAATCCAGTTACTGTCCTGGTGGTGTATTTTAAGTTTCTTTGCAATCGGCGGGGTGAATTTATGATGAGAGAGCAAAATGGTAAATACCATGTTATTCTTGTTTTATTCACATATGTTTTGTGATAATGACTGTTAAGTCATTCTGAGTGCGGACGCAGTTGTGCTATTTATGGACACATTTTAGGTTTAATTTTATTAAAATTTGAATTTGGTATGTGAGTTATTTTGTTTTGTTTGCATCATATAGTCTGCATTATGTTTTATAAATGCTGCAGGTTTTTACTTTTTTACAGATGTAGATATAAAATGTTTTTCTAAAATGAATACTGTTTTTATTGTAGCTTTTGTAGTGGGTAAATGGAAGTGTTGCAATATTTTTTTTAATAACTAACACATGTTTATATTTAGGTTTACATAAATAAACATACATGCTTACATTAATATTATTTGGAGAATACCCTCACAGTAGATACTTAATTTCCCTTTTTCATCTCTTAGCTCTCTCTTAGCATTGTGTTGTTCAGTGATTTGTGTCCTTCAATGTGATGTTTCTGTGTTAGGTGTTAGTAGAGAGTGTAAAGCATCTCTCTCTCTCTCTCTCTCTGTCTCTCTCTCTCTCTGTCTCTCTCTCTCTTGTTGCCTCTCGCTCATTCTCTCCCTCCGCTCACACAGAGCAGGCGCTGCTCCTCCATGCTGCGTGCCGGTGCTAACTGCCTCTCTTCTCTCTTCCCTTCCTCACCCCCACTCCCTGTCTCCCCATCCTTCTCTCCCCCATTCTCCCCCTCTCTCTCCACGGCCTCCTCCTGCTTCCCCCCCTCCTCCCTCTCCTCCTCCACCCTCCCCCTGTCCTCCGCCCTCATCCAGGATGAATTCCACCCCTTCATTGAGGCCCTCCTGCCCCATGTCCGCGCCTTCGCCTACACCTGGTTCAACCTGCAGGCCCGCAAGCGCAAGTACTTCAAGAAACACGAGAAGCGCATGTCTAAGGAGGAAGAACGTGCAGTGAAGGATGAGCTGCTGGGGGAGAAGCCAGAGATCAAGCAGAAGTGGGCCTCACGCCTGCTGGCCAAGCTTCGCAAGGACATCCGGCCGGAGTTCCGTGAGGACTTTGTGCTCACCATCACGGGGAAAAAGCCCCCCTGCTGTGTGCTGTCCAACCCCGACCAGAAGGGCAAGATCCGTCGCATCGACTGCCTGCGCCAGGCCGACAAGGTGTGGCGGCTGGACCTGGTGATGGTCATCCTGTTCAAGGGCAGCCCCCTGGAGAGCACGGACGGGGAACGGCTGGTCAAGTCACCACAGTGCACCAACCCTGGCCTGTGCGTCCAGCCGCACCACATCGGAGTGTCCGTCAAGGAGCTGGACCTCTACCTGGCCTACTTCGTCCACACGCCAGGTATGTGGCCAACTGGATACTAGACACTAATAGGGAGGGATGCCAACACATAAACACTTGTCATACATGCCCGTGTGCATGTGCATATAGATGTACACCTACATTTGCATAATCACACACGTACACACAGAAATACACCTGTCACAGAAACCCTTGCTTGTGTGACACATAATTAAATATAGAGAGGGAATGACAGAAACAAAAATACATAAAGATCAGCCTAAATGGGGTAAGTTTCAGAAACTCACTAAAAATGTGTTTAAAATTTAGGAAAGAATTAAAATTATAATTAAGCTATCTAATTATACTATATGAAAATTGTGAATTCGGAAAAGTTTTTATTTAACAATGTTTTGCTAAATAAATAAAAGCAAACATTTACCTCTGAGAAACAAAATGGAAATCTCTTCCTGTTTTTGTTCTCTTAGCAATCAGTTTTGTTTTTTGTCTTATTCCTTCTTTTCTTCTGTATCTTGGTGTTTGTTTACATGACAACATAGTGTATCAATAGAAATAAAAAGAATATGTGAGTGTGTGTCAAGGGCTTTCGGCCAGCGTGGTCTGGCAAGTACGTGTTCATTTTTCTGAGCGAGGCATTTGCGGCTTCATATGAGCATGTATTTTGAGTTTTTTATAGGAAGGAATCTGCATGCGTGTGTGTGTGTGTGTGTGTGTGTTTAGGAGATGATCACCACTGTCAAATTGTGTGTTTTTGTGCGATGGGTGAGAGTTGCTGTTTATAAGATTGTACTCAGTCTGCTGAAGTGTATGTGCCACGATAAGGCCATTGTAGCAAGGGATCGTCATTTGGCCACAGCCCAGCTTGTGTGTGTGTGTGTGTGTGTGTTTGTGAGTGAGAGGGAGAGCAGAGCCGCGAGTCTCCTGCCCTCAGGCCGCAGGCTGCTGCCGCCTTCACCGTCTGCCTGAACGCTAGCACCACGTTGGACCTGGCTGCCAAACACACACTCACACACAGAATGCCAGTGCTCACAGACAGCCAGTAGTATTGCAGCCACCTTCACACCCATACACACACACATACAAACACAGCTAAATAAAGATGCACACATTCAATAAAAAAAAAGAAGAAAAAAAAAGAAAAACAACTCCGTCATCTTTGTAGCACACTTTCACACGTAGAGCCAAACACGGTTTTAGTCACGATTGCGTATACACACCCACACAGCACGCACCCTCGGCCAAAGACTATCATAGATACAGTTTGATACAGCCAAACATTGTTGTATCTCAGCCACCATCATGGATACACACGCTCACACTCGGCCAAACATCGCTGTAGCCTCCAGTGCGCGTACTCTACACACACAGCCAAAACACTGGCTGTGTTGTAGTTTTTTCCCCACATTGCAAAAAACACTGTCACAGCAACCACACACACACACGAAACACATTTCACAGCCAAATCCTTCAAATACACACCACTTCACCATTTGCTGGCTACGCATACATGCAAACACACGCTCATGACCTAATATTATCTCAGCTGGAATTTTCTGGAAATTTCAAACAGTGACTCAACCAGCGTCACACAAACACAAACACACACATATATATATATATATATATATATATATATATATATATATATATATATATATA
>JAVQJL010027613.1:0-17384 GCA_036024295.1 Nannoperca obscura
GATTGCTGTTTTCTTTTTAATGCTAAACAGAAATTAGAAATTTAAGAATAAGTTTAGTAGCAGTTATACCTAAAATCAGCAGTTTTACATAAAGTGACAGGTGTCAGTATATTGCACAAATGAAAGACACGAAGCACTCGTCAGTGCGGTCATCTTGCGGCGCACTGGTTCTTCAATTGTCCAACCTTTACAGTTGTTCCTCCTGGCTTGATCCCACTGCCTCCATGATCTCTGGGTCTTTATCTTGTATTTGTAATATCAATGAATTGTACAAACTAGTGTGTTGCAGTTGGTAAGGTAAGTAACTTTAAGAATGAAAAAACAGCGCTTCAGGGTCCAAACCTATTCTATTCCCACGCATACGCACACCTGACCAATCACTTTGTAAAGTGATTCTCAGATTGTGTGTTTTGAAAACAGACATTGTTGTATGCAGCATACAAAACGTCAGAAAGGTGTAGTTCAATGGGATTTCACATGCTGTTAGATGATCCAACAAGCACATCTGAAGCATACTTCAGTCTCACTCTTAATGAACCAAGCACAAGCAAAGTTTCAAGGCACTTTTGATTACATTGTTGCATCAGATGTCACTATCTAAAGGTTTTTGTTTAGCTGCTGTTGAAGAAATGTGGTTTGGCAGGAGGTACACATTTTATTTTTATTTAACTGTTACAACATGCAGGACTTGTTGAACTTTTGCATTCTTTCTCTCAACATTTCATAAAAGCAATCAGCCACTTGACGCTGAGCTTTCCGCGGTGATACAGCGATGCTTCTCACCCTGCATCTCAAAGCCTCTTCACAGTTCTAAAACCACTGTAGTGTACCCTCTCATGGCTTATTGCTGAAATATGCAGTGTAAAGTGAAGGAGGCGACATGTGATAAGGGCTGTGAGACAGGTTTGAGTTGAGGCATTGTAGTTTAGACTTGTGAGCCATGTGAATGCCCCCCGATCAGCCGAGGTTTTGGGGTAAAGATGTTTTATAAATGCTGGCTAGAAGATCCCTCTTCGGCTGTCGGTGTTGTCAACATTACATTTGCTTTCTGCAATTTCTCTTTTGTTCCCGTCATGCACCAGCAGCAAACCACTGGAAATGAGTGGGGGATTCATTGCCCTTTTGAAAATTCTGACAAACAACTACTCAACCTTACATGGGAGGCTGGCCACGGCCTGTTGAGTAAAGCAACTTCATCGCTATTATAATGTACCATTCATTTCGGAGCCGAGAATGTTTGCTTGCTGCCATCTTTCTCTCTGTCAGTCGCTCTCTCTCAGCCCCCTCATGTCAGCGAGGTTCACATCATCCTCGTTAAGCGTTTGTCTCCAGTCTAACTCACAGATGATTATTCATTTAGCCGCTTTAGACAGCTCCCGTCAGCCACAAGGACTCCGCTCATCCACCAAGGGACAAATCAACAGATGTTTTTTTTTCTCCTCCTCCTCCTCCTCCTTAGTTCTTTCTCCACTTCCCGTCTCTCTCCTGGGCTATTACACTGAGTGTTATGTTTACTATAACCCGCATGCTTGTTAATTATAAATCACCGGGTCCTCTTACATTCTATTAATTGGTACCTCCTCTCTCAGTCTATGCAGAAGCGCCGACAAATAAATTCAGGTATGCCTTCATTAAGTGGCACTCTCACAACAGTTCTTGACACACGCTACACAGACAATAAAACGAGGGAGTTGGGGGAGTTGGTGGGGGTGAACCTATAGTGGTAAATTTGTAATTTGACAGACATTACACATTGTAGAACATATGATTCACACAGAAATGCAAAGAGACAGGCACATACAACAGCACAAAGGTAAAGGAATTGTCTCAGAGAGAGCCACTGAGGGTCTGTTTATGGACCTGAAACGACAGGGTACAGTATCACACCGGAGAGCTCCGTTAGAGATTATTGGATGGATTTCATAATACTATATGTTCTGTCATTTAGCATTGCACACAGGCTTAACCTCTGCATGGGATATCATCCCCTGCCAAGTCCTGCAATCATACACTTCACACGGATCATAATGATTTGAATACTGTAGTCCAGAGCTGGTGCGATGTACTGGGGTGAAAAGAAACAGTGGCTCATGATCAACATTGGAATTACAGTTCAAAGGCTGTGTTACATTATAGTAGTTTGCACTTTACTTATTCATTTAGTTGTATATTCTCTCATACATCTTGGTCTTTTATTGCTGCTTCCCACCTCTCAGATGCTTTGGTAAGAGAGAGAGGCATGTCATGCCACAAGCCAACGCTCTGTGTACATGCCAGACTCCTTTGCTTATTTTATCCTGTTTTTTGGGGGACATTTTGCGAGAGCGGAGTCATATAACTGTAGCAGCATATCGTGATTGTTTGCCTACACTATAATGAGAGTAGCACGTCAAGGACTGTTATCAAGGTTTCTCTTTTTGATGTTACGCGAACTTTCCACCTCAGCCTCACATAAATATATTTTTATTTCTGGGGTTTCCACTCAAGTTCTGAAAATGTGTATTAAAACAAGTGGATGGAAACAGAACTTACAGTATTACAGTTCTTATTAAGATAGCAAGACTTGTGACATACATGTAGACTGCACTTTCCCGTAGCCTTAGGAATTATGTCCACGTTGGACACATCAACACCCCACGACCTTTGCTCGGTGCCAGTGCATACAGTAAAGTGTGGAGGTGGGGTTGGAGGATGGGCCAACAAGTTCACCAAATAAAAAATATGTTGTTTGTCCACGCCCTCCAGAACGACTCTTAAAAGCGTTATCTGATCTGACGCCCCTATCAACAGGATGACATCACTTGTGTGCGTCTTCCAAACCAATACACATCACTGTAGAAATATACATCTGTGACAAATCTGTTTTTAAGCATAAAAACGTATTTGTAAGGTTCAGGGAGACATTGTGGTTTGGGTTAAAATGACTACTGTGTTTAGGTGAAGGAGCCTTTCGTCATCATGGTTACAATAAAAAAAACACTTGGTTAAGCTTTGACAATGATCATGGTCACTGCGGTCTCGTGTGATGTCTCCATCCACCCCGACCTCCTCCCTACATGGATTTTCCCCATTGCGTCCAACATAACTTTTATGGCCGCCAGAGCGCTTTGTCACTTCAACATAAACATGACATTGTGGGGCACTTGGATCGGCAGGTAGCATGTCTGACTTTCATGCAGGAGACCGGAGTTTGCATCATCAACCATAGCAATTAAGGCTTGCGTTCTGTAACCACAACCTTTCCCTATAAGCTTAAAAAGCGGAAAAAATTGAATTCCACCTTAAGCAGCAGCCAACAATTTGAAAGTTTTGCAAATTCATGGAATCCATTTATTCTTATTTTATTTTATTTTTACATCTTCTGCATCTTTACATCAACATCTGTGCTTCACAACTACCATAAAGTTAAGATTGTGGCTATGGAAAATACAACTTCACTAGAATATTTGGTTAAGCAGAATAGACAATACTCATGTTGTCCAAAACCTCAATTTAAACTAGAATCTTTCTTTGGACTCAGTGCAAGTGGCACTGGGTGACAAACTACCTAAATACCCATGATGTAAAAGTAGGTTTGGTCATTTATGGATGACTTGTTTCTGTGGACATTCTATTTGTTGCAAAATCACATAGTCTAGTCACAAGTCTATGAAATAAATTGATTTATTTAGGGGTGAAATTGTCTTATGACAAAGAAGGCTTCTTTGATCAAGACAAAAGTGTCTTTAGGTTTAACTACGCAGGCTACAGGATGAACTGGATAACAAAACAACCTATTTCTGCAGACATTATATTTGTTGCAAAATCCCACAAGTCTATGAAATAATGTATTAATATGACATGAGAGTCAAGGTTAACCACACAGGCTACAGGATGGACTAACAGTTACTGTTATTACTAGACTTTTTGTCACCAACTGACACTTGGCAACTCAGCAGCACCTCACAGAATGTCTCCAGTAGGCATTGGGAAGTGAGCAGTGACTCGCCCTAAATTGGCAGGGGCAGGAGAGGGCACAACAGTAATGGGAAGACCCACTTCAAAAGGCCCCTTCACCTCTTCAGTTTTTCCATCACTCTCCCTCTTCCTCTTCCTCCTGTTTTGCTCATCAGAGAGAAATCTTTTTCAACTAGCCGAGAAGGTTTAGGACAACTGTGGAGACGGACATAATAATCAGTGGCTTGGCTTTAATCACACTCTCCTCCGACTCCTCAGCGCACATTATCTGACACCAAACACAGACGCTCCCCTGCCTGAAACAGGCCAATTTAGAATCCTAATGCCACTCAGAAAGCCAGCAGTCACAGACAACTAGAGATGGACAGAGAAAAGGCAGCAGAGAGTGAGAGTGAAGGAGAGGGTAGACATAATTATGCACCATATTTTGGCTTTGTTGTTTCTTTTTTTCCCCCTTATCCATTTTTTTTTATTATTCCTTTACTTTGTGCACTTTTAATAAGTCTAAAAATGTGTCAATTTGATTCAAATCTAACAAAGCTGTGGATGATTTATGTCAAGAGGTTGCGGGAGAAAAAAGAGTGAGGCAAGATTTGAGAGACAGTTTCAAGGTAGCGAAGCTTCAATTAACCCGAGTTACCTGTATAGGATATCATTTGAATGACTGCTGAATTAATAAGTGCTTTTTCAAAATCTCTTGAAATGTGTTCTTAAGATACATCAAATGTAATCAAAGGAAATTAAATTCTTGTACCTGATGTAGAATAATTTGAGGTCTTTGCAAATCCGAATTGTAACTCATCAGAGCTGGAAGACTTAAACTTAGATTTTAAACGTGAGCTGAGATCGGGTATAATTGTCGTGGAATTGCATCTGGTTTTGCTCCACACTTTCTTAGGATTCTGTTAGTGGCTGTTTGGCAACCCTCAAAAGTTCACAGTGAAAGTGTTTTCTCTCATGATTTGCATCTATAAGTGCAAATTAGCTGAAATGACTTTAACGCTTCCGACCCTAATTTTGAATTCTGGGTTGGGCAATGGTTAAAAACAAAGTACTGAGTATGTCAATATTAGTTCTACGCCTCCCTTCTCCATCCTCAAATGGGTTGGAGAATGGAAGGAGTGGGATGCGGAAGGGGTCGTCGGAGTAGAAGGAGAGAACTTCAAAGTGATAAAAGAGAGAAAGATCACGAACATTCGCTAATGTGTTCCCAGGATGCAGCCATTCCAACCAGACACCGGACCTTTGATGCTGTCTCTGACGTGAAGAAGAAAGCCATCACTGGCTATCAGCAGGACGCTGTAATCTCTTTGTGGTCATAAGCAATGAGCTCGGACAGGGTCGCACTCTGTTTCAACCTCTGAGATACTTTGGGAATGCTTATGCTTGCATGGCAGGTCTTAGAAAACTGCATTGTGGTAGTATGTGGAATATTAAAGACTGAAAATGGTAGACTGAGAGACAGAGATTTATATGAGACTGAATAATATTAAAGTCCAGTGATGACGGGTCATCAGTTAATCACAGCGCTTTTAAAGGCATTACTTATATGCATAATGTTAATGTATACAAATTAACTGTTTTAATAAGTAAACGTGAAAAATATTTAGTACTTCAAGAGTCAGCTGCTGGGATAAGCGAATGCTAGGGGTGCCAGGGTGCTGTTGGGGGCCTGCAATGGCCAGAGAGAAGGACAGAAAAAGGAACATAGTAACAGGTGCAACTTGTGGAGGTAAACGCAGTCCCCTTCTCCTCTGTTTCCATCTGCTTAGACCTAACAAAGAACAGTTCTTAGGACTTGTTTTTAACTCATTACTTAGTACTGGGTTAGCTGTCTTACCAGGAGTTAGATGGAGGGGTGATATCAGTTTGGTTTCTACCTTCAGTGGAAATAGTTGCAGAACCTGCTTGGGGCAAAGGTTGAAGGGTGGGGGATGACTCTTAGGGCCAGGGTAATGCTAGAAAAGAAATGGTTTGTACCACGTGTCGTCTGACCAGGTCTGAAATCAAGTGCTTATAACTGTTTCAAATGGCCAGACTCTGATGCGGTGTTGAAAACAGGCCACCATATAGAGGGGAGAGAAATATGATCACTTTTAACAGTGAACATTTTCAGACGCTTTCTCCCAGAAGACATTCTTAGTATTGAACTTTTTCACATGAAAAGTAACAGAAATTGTTGTGTAACTATTGTATCTTGGAACTTAAGTAATAGTTAAGGAGCATACCGCATTACCACAACATCCACAGTTCAACTGGGACCTTTGTTGCATGCATATCCCTCTCTCGCCCCATGTTTCCTGTCTGTCTCTTTACTGACTGTCGAATAAAGGCAAAATGCCAAGGTTTGAGAAAAACCGTGGTCATGCTTCAAATGACATTGACTGTTGGTTGGAAACAGGAAACTAACAACAAAACAAACGTTCTCCCTTGTTAAAGTCTGAAGTTGAGTATCTAACCTACACTGCTATGAATAACTCAAAGAAAATAGTAGGCAAAAGTAAAAACATGCCATGTGAACAAAGAAAGAAGAAGTAGTCGGTGAGAAAGGGGCAGAGATCGTTTTTCCACCCAAACTCAGTGGCAGCAGTGACCGCTCTGCCAGCTTGTGCCACATCAGTTTGAGGAGGTCAAGTCAGCGCCTGGCAGGCTGTGTCTGGTCTGGTCTCACAACAGGAGGAGCGCCGGTCCGGGGCCAAACCTCCAGGCCTGCAGCCCGCTCTCCCAGCAGAGCGACCCGCACTTCCCCACACTTCACTTGCTTCTCGCTGGGAGCAAGTCAGGGAGCCGCTGGGGCGTGGGGCTTCCAGCTCTAGAGCTGCACACCCTTCAAACCCCTGGGAAGTGAGGGGGGTGACCCCGACCGGCTCTAACTGTCAACTAGCCAGGCAGAGGAGAGAAAAGAGGGGTGACAGAGGCCAAGAGGAGAGGGGAGGAAGAGCCGACGAGGAGAAGAGAAGGATGACAAGGGGTCAGGTGTGAGCTATCCGGGGAGACGTTTGTCCGGCAGTGAAGCACCGCTGCTGAGTGGAGGCTGGTTGTTCTCACATCACAGTGATCAGCACTGCCTGTACTTGGCTGTGCTGTTGAACAGTATGCAAAGAAAAAGTCCTACAAGGTCAAAAATAAAATTAGCACATATAGGCCTGAAAACTTTACTTACTGTAAATGACACTTATCACGGATCACAAAGTTGAACTATTTTCCCTGCCTACCTGCAGTTAGAAAATTAATGAAAATCTTTGATATTAATCTAAATTTCCAAGAACTAAATGGACATGTTTAATAGGAAAGTATTTTTGCCTGAAACCAAACTCCCTCATGTACAACGAGCCAAGTGTCTTAACATATTTTCCAGATCTTTCTGTCATTTTGAGGACATCTGGTCCTCACAAGTTTGGTAGTACAACAACACAAACACACATTCATGCTTCGCTTACTGTGCTCACATACTCCTCAGTTGAGTCACAACACAGCGCCGAGCCAAATATTCTTGAGTGAATGTTGTGACAATAAGGCGGCTAGGTAATTCCTCAGCAGTCATCGTGTGTTATATCTGCTCTACGAGTGCCAAGATGCACAACGTGGATCACTATTAACAAAGTCTTTGACTGTTAGTACACCAAGTCGAGTGACAATACAGCTTTCAATATAGTTTTCAGTGAGAGTAAATTGAAATAACACAGAATTGTTCAGCCTTTTTATCTGCAATTACAACAGCTAATTAAAGGTCAAGTTAGGTGTTGCTTTTTGTTTTATATCTTTGTCCTCCTTTTCATGCAGTGAGAAAATGTCATTTCAAAAACATGATTGAGCTCCCCCTGCTCGCTGTATTAAAGGGTTTGCTTCACCCAAATTACAACAATACATATTTCTCCAAATAGTTCTGGAATTGTTAGTCCAGACACTAAAAAAAACATCTCTGAAAACTACTTTCTACGGTAAAAAGAGGCAGACAAACCATTTTAGGAACTCTATTTAGCTCCTCTGCCATAGTTCCCTGCTCAGAGGGAAGTACTCTGGGATTTTCGCTTCATTTTCCACCTCTGCATGTCTCTTTGTATCCATTCAAACATCAGAGTCACACAACAGTAAATACAAAAAACAACTCAATCACTCTGTGTTGCTGGGTCCTTATTTGTGAAAACTATAAAACAATATGTAATTGGTCTGATTTACTTAATCTTCATAGTTCTGCAGATGCGGTCAAAATGCAAACACACTTTTATATCCTGATATAGTTTTGGAACTTAGTTCCTGTGGGACCATGGTACAAGTACCTATTTAGTTGACATGGGGGATTTCATGTCAACTTCTTCACAGCTGAAAAAGCATATTGGATTGATTTGTATGGTGCATTATTAAACCTAGAGTACAACAGAAATAATAACACATACTAGCACACACACATATACATGCACACATACACCACATACAGGTACATATGCGGTACAGTAAGAAATGTGGCGTGAATCCATTAAAATGTGTGTTTTTATTTTCTGGAAAGATCACTCAGCTTTAAAAAAATTAAAATTAAATATTTCAAGCAATATTAATAAACTTCAAGCATATACATGTGTGATGCTGTGTGTGTTCAGATGTGTGTGTGTGTGTGTGTGTGTGTGTGTGTGTGTGTGTGTGTGTGTGTGTGTGCTTCATAGAATAAGCAAGAGCAAATGTGTGAATGTCTGGATGCTGTAATGCACAATATGCACAAGTGTGTTTATTTGTACACTGTCTGCACAGATGTCCATGAACCTGATGTGTGTGTGTGTGTGTGTGTGTGTGTGTGTGTGTGTGTGTGTGTGTGTGTGTGTGTGTGTGTGTGTGTGTGTGAGAGCATGCATCTCCCAGCGCCCGGCGGTGGTGGCCCGTTATTGAGCCTTTGAGAGGCGAAGCGGCTGATAAATTCAAACTCTTTGTGTAATTGTCTTTTGCATCTGAATACAAATCCCCGCTGCTTATGATTCATCATCTTTATTTTTTTATTTCCTCGGGCAACATCTTTTATTAGTTGTGCACTCGGCGGCGAGATTTAATTTCTGCAGGAGGGGACAACAGCGTTGGCTTGATGATTATTATTGAGAATGTGATACTACAGAGGCTGAAATAAAATCTATAGTGCATTAAAGTGACAGATTAGGAGGGTTGGAGGGTTCATTTACAAGTGTTAAGACATCAGCTGCTAATGCCCCACAACGCCAAATAGCAATCCACCCTGGTCCCTGTTCTGTAGGAGTGTGTATGAGGGGAACAGCATGAGGGGAGTGTATGAAGAGTGTGTGTGGCCACAGGAAGAGGGAGTATGTGTGTGTGTGTGTTTGTATGTGTTACACTCAACAGGGAGCCTCTACTAGAAGAGAAGGAGCTTTGCATGTCACTGTGCCAGAGAGAAGAGAGCTGGCCTGAGATCTTACAATCACTCAACAACATGAAACCATGGCATTATCTCCCCTTCTGGCTGAATACTCCACTTGTTTTAAGGAAAACATATTGTAGAATATGAATGACTTTTGTTTTGCACTTGGGTGACATTTATACATATCTCAGTAAAGAAACCACAGAGATATGAGAGAAGTGGCATCACATTTCTGAAAATGTCCTATCTTTAGCTTGCTTCCTAACAGTGATTATAGCTCTGCACCAGACACCTGAGGTGCCTGTTATTACAGTAATTAGATAGGAAGCATTATACTGACTATTCCATTTCTATACAGTGTCTTAAAGGCTCAGATAACTGAAAAAACAAACCCTGAGGTACTGAGGTAAACACTGAGCACTTTTTATTGGAACTACTTTCAGCTAAAGTGCGAACTGTTCACAATAAGGTATATGGATGATCTAGTAATAGGGAATCTGATTCTATAATATAATATAATATTATTTACATTTTCAACGTTCTCAGCGCCACAAATAATTTCCATTTACCTCCATGTACAGGGTGTGCAGAAATCTCAGGCACTGATATCTCAAAAGCTGGGGCCGTATACATAAAACATTCATCCTTAGCATGTTCCGGATAAGGAACTCAGCAAAAAGCTTGCCAGATCCCTTCAGTTAGGACTGGCAGTCAAATTTTTCACTCAAGTTGAAATATTTTCAACTCTGGTGGATGCAAATGTGCCTTTTTACAAGCATATGCTATACTGCTATTACACAAAAACCACACCATGAAAATGACTAGAAAGTGAGTGAGGGGGAGAGGGAAAAAAGCTCTCTAAAAGGGTGAGCCACGAGGGCAAAGTGTCTTTATTAGGAGTCAGGGACTGATCACACTGCTAAGTGACCTGCCAAGGTCACAGAGAAGGGCAGCCTTGGTAAAAAAAAATTATTTTTGCACCCAGTCACAACTTTCCATTAACTTTATATTCAATTTCATCTAAAATTTGCCACATTTTAGCCACAGTAAGAAGCTGATCCAGAGAATAGTTCTCATGGACTTTAAGATCATAATCATTGGGCTGTTGCTGGTAGTACGCCTTGTTGCGTTTTGAAAAACTATGTCAACAAACTTTTGAAAGAATATAGTGATTGCGAGTTCATAAGGATTCAGTAAACTCTCAACCATTCAGAAACACTGGTGATGATGGGTTGCACAACTCTTCAAGTTTGCAGCCCTTATAGACTTCTCAGCCATCCATCAGTTATTTATCAAACCAAAATGTGCTCTTTGGACCCTACTTTGTTTGATAGTTCATGAAGTGTACGCAAAATAACCAAAGAGTATAGACATGAACATTGTGAGAAAGTTCCACTACTTGGGTCAAGTTGTCGATCAAGTCGCATCGATTCTTTCAGGTGTAGAATCCCAATTTACACTCGGTCCACTTTAACCCACTTGTATCTCTCTCATTCCCCATCCCTTCTTTTAGCTCAGGAGTTCTCTCAGTACAGTAGGCCTACTGTATAATACAGTAACTGCTGACTTCATGACTACTGACCGACCAACAACTTTTAAATTCTAACTTCCTTTATTTATAAATGGAAATTAGAACCATCATCATCTCCACACACGTGAAAAAATAACTCACTTTGGCAATTCAAAGTTGTTGAATTCCAAGGTTGGTGTTTGAAGCTTGTTGAAAATGATGACAATGGAGGAAGATGAAATTAGTTCTAATGATATAATGGTCGGCCTCTTTAGAGCTGACATGTTGAGTCACTCTGTGGCCGGTCAAGTCGCATCGATTTTCATCAGGGGTGGAAACCCGATCTACACGCGGCCCTCTTTAACCGACTCGTCTCTCTCTCAGATGCCCCCAGATATTTATGTCTACTGTCTGATTCTGCAGAGCGCTTAATCAGATCCAGAGTGTATTCAGTATTCAAGCCAGCTGCTGTGAAGAGAAGAGAGATAAAGTGAGCTAAGACCAAGAGGAGGAGAGTAGAGAAAGACTGAGCGACAAAAGGCATAGATTGCAAGCCACAGCAGAACACATTACAACACTAAACAATGTACTGCATCTCCAAATAGATTATAAGACAGAAGTCTTGCAGGTCTTCTGGTTTTAGTGGACATCAGAGGTCATGGATGTTCAGAAAACTGGCAGGGTTAGTTGATGGACTACTTTTCATGGAAAGATAAGAGCTAACACACTAGCCAGCTGAGAACATGCTCATGCTAGTCGTAGTAGCTCTGTAGCTTCTGCCTGCTAGCAAGCACAGTTAGAGAGCCTTGCTTGCTAGCTCGGTTGCTAACAGGACAATTAAATCAACATAGTTTTTACAAGAGAAGTGCAGTATGTGTACATCAACTCTGGTCTCACAACTGTTTGGAAACCGTGCCTCTCGTGGAGCAATGTATACGCCGACAGAGCAGGGTTATATAAAATGGATGGTGTTACTACAGCTAATAGGCTAGCTTCCTCCGTTTTGGACTCCTGTAAGGTAAGCACTGTCGCGACAGTTTATTATGAGTCAATGGCGCAAATATTTGTACCAAACTTCACCAAAGTTGAATTTAATGGTAAAGGTTTGCGTAGACTTACTTTGATTCCTCTGACCTGAACTGATTTTGCTCCCAAATGTTGCTGATTTAAATGCTGGTGTACCATAAAGTTGGATTTATCATCAAACAATTTTGAATAAGCACAGATTTTACAATTTGCAGGTAAAAAAAACCTCATCAGACATCTAAGTTCAAACTAGGTTAAATGCTTTTTTTAGATGTCTATATAACACATGTTTCATCAGCCTTGCAACAACTATCGTTCACTGTGAAGCAGGTCCTGGCTAACAATTTATATACAGTCATTAAAACAGACATGAAACAACAGCTCTATGTGGAAGCATTTCAATCAAATTTAGCATGAATTTCACTCAGATGTTAAGGAGTTGTTATAATCTGCAATGTGATGAGTAGTGTTGAGTTGTCTCTCCTCCTTGCTGTCACAGCAGCACCAGCATTATTACAGTGTCTCTTTGAAAAGTCAGACAGGAAGACAGGACTCACCAACCACGAGGAAGTCTCCTCCTACTGATTGTTGACATTGTTTATTGCAGGAAGGACAAAGAATCAATTTCCAATGGTCTCAAAGTGTGTGTGGATTAGCTTGGATTAGTTTCGAAAGTCATTTAATTACTTTTAGCCACATTTGTGTTACTTTGAAATGGCAAAAGAAATGCCTTTTATCCAAACATCTGAAAATCATTCAATAAAAAAGAAAATATGCATTCTATTTATTGGCCTTAGTCAGTGACCAGTATGGCATGTGTGTTAAAATAGCATCTCCTTCTTAATTATTGATCTGAATAGGAAAACTGATTATGTATAATGTGTCAGTTTTTTTCTTTAAGTATTTTCTGAAATCAAATACTTTATGTTTTGCATGTCCAGAACTTTGCAGTGCAAACAAAGGACTCAGGATAATCAGCAATGTGTCTTCAGGTCATAGCTTGTCACAATGAAATTCAGTCTGTTTTTCCCCCACTACATTCGGCACTTTTTTCTCAATTATTCAGACAAAGGTCAGAATCCTAACAACTCTAACAAGCAGATTTTCAGTTAAGTACCAATAAGTATGAGTCCTCCACAATGTGATATGTGCCTGCTGGAGAAAAAAACATTTAAACTGTCAAGGTATGGCTTTTAACATGTTTGAAAATTACAGTACATGAACTTCCTGCTTCAGCCCTTTCTCTCATTTTCCCCCTTCACTGGGAGCATTCAGCTGCCACCCGATCGCCACTCATCTGGAGTGTAATTGTGCGATCTGATTGCGATTTCTTTACCATGTTCCTCCGTGCTCCGCTCTCCCGGTGAACCCCTCGCTGATCCGTATCAAATCTGTAGGTCATGCAGGCTTTTGGAGAACTCCCTTGGTGATAAAGTCTTGTTTCACAAATCTGCTCAATATATATTTCAGTCGATTCGGTGCACACAGGGTGGATCTGGTGAGGAGAATGGACTAGAGGATACGTAACATTAATTGAGGGGCTACTTGCATCAGCGTACGTTGGGACTGTAAATATTGGTATGCTGCATGTTTAATTTCCCACCTCTTTTTTTTTTCTCCAGTTGCCACCTGATTCATGCCCCCCCCCCACACACACACACACACACAGCAGAGTAGGAGTATAGGCAGTGTGAGCTGCTATTATGTGGAGTCCGTGGTGCATTAACAACAGCAGCAGGCGTCGACTCTCACATCTGATCACAATAAATCAGACAAATGTGGACGAGAGGTGAAGGGAAGAGGGGGGAGGGCTGGTCTGGAGGGATCTGGGAGGGATGAGCTGACTGCCAATGTCTAGGCGTGACACGTACGCTTGTTGCAGGGACTAAATAAAAGTACCACACATTTGTAAAATATACACACGCACACACACACATCATACAAGTCAGTTGTCTTCGCTAGACATCAATGCCAAGTTCACATGTGGTTTGCTGGGGGCATCTGTTTCGCATATTGCAGTCAACACCTCGTCTCAATTACTTCCAGCGGGTAAATATATAAATAAAAGGGGTGCCGACATAATCAGAAATCAGTATGTGAGCCCCTGCCGTCCCTGAAGACCCAAGCTCTCAGATCTTCTTTGTCATTTCTGGGGCTGTGAAGCCACTGGGTCCTTGGAGGTCACAGAGCTCAGGCCTCATCAGCAGGGCTAATTTGATTGTGGCGGAACAATGGTTAGTGTAGCCGAGCCTGGCGGTGGCCTGCTGAGGAGGTGTATATTAATGGCTGGTGGCCAATACGCTAGCTTAGCCCTGCAGAGGAAGGGCACACTGAAAGTGGTGAGGGCTCAGCACCTTACATATCCACTCCTGAGAAAAAATATCTGTCAGTGTAGCTGCTAAATTCTCCAATTTATTCACCAGCTTGTTGCTAGATTTGTCAGTTTGTCTTTTGGAGCTGGACTGGTATCAAACTGTGGGTTCATAAGAGCTTTTTCACTTAAAACAGCTTCCTGCTGCTGCCGGAAATAAAGTTGATGAAAACAGTGAGACAGTAAAGTTGCAGCCATGCTGAAAGACATTAAAAGATCTACAGTAAGGTGAACTGAAGAATCAAGTTCATTACTACGAACTACTTTCATGTTACACAAGGTTAATTGACCAATTTTCAAAACAGAAATATTGATTAGTACATCTTTAAAAAGCAGCCATCAATGTTTTGGAGGCAATGCTGACCATCAACAGCTGCACACTGCACTCCACAATGACCGTTGTTGCAGTGACGGTGCACGATTCACAAAACCAACCTTGAACAAAAACCATCTGATTCCTGGCTGATGAATGTGGGCTTGTTACCAGTGGCTAATGTTAACAAGTGAGCTAAGAAGACCCAACATGTAAATAAGACAACTTTAGAGTTACAACAAGGCATAGTCCTCCTCTTTTGGTGGAGGTTAGCCACAACCCTTCACCTGCAGTCCTTTCAAGCTAACTCGTCTCTCACATTCATCTCCTGGTAAGGGAGCAAACAAGTAACAGAGCATTACCAGGGTACAAATTGGGATTGTAATTATGTTGCGTTACTGCCAACATTGCATTCAATTAGCATGAGTTTGATATTACTTGCTATATTATTAGCCTGAATAGATTTATCTTTAAATATAAACATGTTTAACCCATCAAAAATAAAAGTGGCAAAGTGGTCTTAGCTGTGTTCACTGTCCACTGCACCCCTGAATGGGGAAGACTAATAATGAACACAGCCTAGTGCAGAATCTTCTACTGAGAAGTGAGCATACTAATGGCTAGTGTAGCTTAGCGTAACCCCTTAGTCCCACAGTGAAGCATACTAATGTCGCTGAAGCCGAATGCGGCCCTGCTGCACCAAAGAGCATACTAATTACCAAGGCTGCCCTTCTCTGTGACCTTGGCAGGTCACTTAGCAGTGTGATCAGTCCCTGACTCCTAATAAAGACACTTTAACAGGGTGAGCCACGAGGGCAGAGAGCTTTTTTCCCTCTCCCCCTCACTCACTTTCTAGTCATTTTCATGGTCTGTGTTTTGTGTAATAGCAGTATAGCATATGCTTGTAAAAAGGCACCATTTCATTTCAGTCAAAGGCAAATACATAATAAAAAAAGTGTATGTGTATGTCCAAAACACTATCAAAAGTGATTTTCACTTGCCTTAGAGAACTGGTTTGGGGGAAATAGGGGCCAACAAGAAATTATATATGATGTTACATATTTGTCCCTATGGTATTAAACATGTTTCCACAAGTTCACAGTCGGTATCAAGCCTCAGTATTCTGAAAGCTGTCTTAGGCAGATTTTTTATTCTTGTCAAGGTAAAAATGCCTAGAGTTTTCTGGCACACAAGATACAGAATATTAGTATTGGATATCAGCTTCAGTACAAAACTTTCATCTTGAATCATCTTTGAGCCCTGCTCTGTATACAGCAACTAACATTGTAACAAAATACCAAATTGTACACATACGTCAAATACACAGGCATACTGTATGTTATCTTCTTGTCCTTAAGTAAAAATAGCAACACCACAATGTACAGCAAAAATGTAAATGTCACATCTTCAAAATCTTTCTTAGCTAAAAGTGCAGAAGTATTATTAGAGCAATGTAGTTAAAGCATCAAAAGTAAAAGGCGTTTTAATGCAGAAAAGTGCTGTTTCCTCACATATTATATTATTGGATTTTCACCACTGAGGCATCAAGGTGCAAATTGCATTTTAATGTTGTGGCAGGTCAAGGTGGAGCTAATTTTAACTTGTTATATACTGGTGGGCATTTGAATCTATAACAAATCATTGCCTAAGCCATTACATTAACCCTCATATTTAAATTGATCATGTTTTGTGAATAAGATCTTAATCTGAAAAGTTGTAACTTTACTACAGTGGGGTAAAAATACAACATGTTTCTCTGAAATGTTGTGAAGTTTAATTCTAAAGTAGCATAAATGGGAAACAAATGGGATCAAGTACATCAAAAATGTAGTACAGTGATGCAAAGTAAATGTACATATGGTAGTGACATTCCATCACTGCCAGTACTGAAGATGAGAAGCAAGACTAGAATATTCTTTGTAATGAGTTTATAGGATAGTGATTGACTGCTGAGAGCATCAGTGTATTTATGTGCGAAGTCAATTGATAGAAACATGTACATGACGTACAGTAAACTAGAAATAAGTGAAATTATTGGTATTACTTTAATTATACGTTTCCTTTAAAGCCATGTCCATTCTTATACTGATCCAGAACAGAATAGATAACACATTCTGTCTGCTTCACTAAACAGTCCATGTGTTATTATTTCCGGTTTCAGTGTTTACAACTTTAATGTAGTAAATGTAGTAATGTCTAAATGTAGTTAATGACAGACGGGCTGCTTTGCCAGGTTTGCCTTTCCATTTAGATTTCTGATACATACTTGTTTTCCCTGATGGGTTGACATCCGTAGACTGTATGTATAGATAGATGACACTTCCACTTCCTCCCACTGTACAAAACTGAAGTCAAAATATCCTGGACACGGGTGCTGCCATCTTGCGCTGGTGATCTCATTTGGAGCCAGACTCTGTGCAGCCGTGATCTGTTTCTCCAAGGTCCCGTCCATACACCCACCTGAACCAATTGTGAGCACACGTCAATCCTAATGTCTCACCCCCTTTTCTATAACAAATTAAAACCAACCTTATCAGAAAAATGAACACACAGTGTGATAAGAAACTACCTAAAATAACAGTTTTGGCTTCACGTTTGGGCAGCTGTCTTTATTTACAGTCTATGGTGTTGTCGCACAGCACTGTACATGTGTTGACTCATATAGATGAGTCCAGTCAGAAAGTGGGTGTAGTGTACCTTTAAATGGGACATCAAACATTTAGTTTTCATCCATCTCAGTCATCTCTCACACCATTTCCATGTTTTTCTTCTCTCCTCAGCTCTGGGGGGGGGGGGGGGGGGGGGGGGGGGGGGGGGGGGGGGGGGGGGGGGGGGGGGGGGGGGGGGG
>JAVQJL010027628.1:0-18940 GCA_036024295.1 Nannoperca obscura
CCCACCCCACCACCAAACATCCCCCCCCGCGACCGCTGCTCGCCTCAATTTTGGTGTCGGCTTTTATGGTGTTGTTTGTTTCCCACCACTGTCTGGGGGGGGGGGGGGGGGGGGGGGCAGCAGGCTGTGCCTCCTCTTGACTGGAAAAAGTGTGTCAGGAGCTGTGACACACAATCCACAATCGATACCGGGGAAACAAAGATCCTCGGCCTCAGGGGCCCCTAGTGGGAAGTCGGCATGTGTAATGCCAAGTCGGTTGCATCGGTTCTCCTAAGGGAGGGCTGTCCACGCGCACACACACACACACACACACACACACTTTTTCTGAACTGTCCGAATTAGACATTTGGTGCACAAATGCTGACAGACACACACTCAGGAACACCTGGCAGGGAACCGGTCATTTGTTCAGGCTGAATCTGTAGTTCACTGCGCCTTCGTGTCTGATCCAAGCGTGACCTCGCGTGAACTCTGATGTGTTGCGTCTCGACTGAAACGCTTCCCCAAATTTGAAGTGAAAGGTGTAAACGTTTCAGATTTAGCAGTCCGTACACTCGCTGTCGAACGCCAACGAGCAGCCGAGCTCGACTCGTAATTGCAAACTCATTTAAAAGATCTCGGTTGTAATTTTCCAGTCTGTGATGTCGTCACAACGCCTGTCTTTCCTCCTTTCATTTAATCATTTCATCAGCACGCTTATCAACAGCCAAACTACCAATGTAATTATGGAAAACACGGAGCGCAATTATGGGAAATAAGTTAGTGGATAATTCAGTTTTTGGAAAACCTTCTGCTTTACACCCGACACGATAACAAAGCCTTAAAATGCCTGGTGCGTCTTCACTTAATCACTTCTGTCACGTACAGTATTGTCTTGCGTTTGTGCCACGACTCCTTATTAAATTCAATTCTGCGTTCTAGCTTTGAGCCATCAAAGTTTCATCATGAAAGTGTTTCCAGCAGGAGCTCTATTCTGTAGAAAAGAACTGATGCAAACAAAAAAACCAAAGAATTTTCAGCGAAAAGAAAACAGACAGAAGTTTAAATGAAGTGGAAAGTTTGGTTTTTATATGTGAACATACAGAAATGACACAAAAGCATGTGCAGCTATATTAGACCAACACTTTCACTCTTTCACCAGACAAGAATGTCAGTATTAGACACTTAGAAGCTCTGGATTATGTTCAGTGACATATATCAGCCTCTTTCTACAGCATCTACGCACGGGCTGGTTAAATATCATGAACTTCTGAAAAGGTCATGTTTAGGGAACTAAAACACTGAAATGTTGAAAGATGAGGAAAAAGAAAACGCCTCCTCCTTTTTTTACTTTCAATAAATGTCCGACACAGCACCTCCACTTTCACGCGGTGCAGTCGCTGTTCCAGTTCATCCCAAAGGTGTTGGGCGGAGCTGCGGTCAAGGCTCTCACTGGGTTACTTCCCACCTACATTGTGTTTGTCCCCGTCTCCTTTCAACAGTATTAGCAGAGACGATGTGAGCCGAGCTGTTTGTTGTGTTTGGTTTCAGCGGATGTTTTCCACGGTGCAGGTTCTTCTCCGAAACATCTCTCCAGCCTGAGCCGTCGACTTGGATCCTTCAGTTTCTTCTTCTCTTGTTTTTCGTCCCACATTCCACGGCAAGGATAACGGCAGCTTTGTGTGATGTTACTTCTGACGTATCGAAGAAGACATCAGATAAATCTGTGCTTATCCTTGTTAGTAATTCACAGACTCCCGGAGACGCCGTCGCTCCTCTGGGTGAGGACGGACACTTTGTGTGGACCGATGCGTCTGGAGATGCTCTCCCAGCCGTCAGATGAGCAGTCACAGCTTGAGAGATGGGAAATTAACAGATTTATTTTTTACAAGAAGTGATGGTGCTTCACTTGACTTAATGATGATGCGTTTGTGTGCAGAGAGAAAAAACGTAATTGAGTTGAGTGCACCAAGTGGAGAAAAGGCTACTGGGGGGAAATGTGCATTTATTAAATACCCAGCGTACAGAGATGTGCCAGAAAGAGGCTCAGGGGTGTTTGATCAAAGAAAAGATGTCAGATGTGGTGTCAGCAAGATGCCAACAAAGATGAATACCAGCCCAAAGATGTAAGCATCAGCTGCATGACACACATTCATTCCTCACAGAAATGCCACTGGTTTCCTTGTTGTTGGTGGTGGATGGAGTTTGCACAGAAACCTGGTTACACGATTCTCGATGAACACCAACCTCCGAGTCCCCGATTTAAAAATAGGATGCCAGGAAACGATCGGCACCACTTTCTGGTGTTTTTAAATGTCCCTGCACCTCCTTAATGTTGATAACCAGACAGAAAATATATACAGTATAAAACAACATATTTCAATATCATAACACTGTCAAATACACCGTACTACATACAAAGCTCTGATTGGCCATCGAGGACACACCAGGTGTGTGTGAACTGCTGAGAAAAGGTGCTATGAGAGGGACCCAGCCACCAAAACCCTTCTTTCCAACATCCAAGAACAACACAAATACTTCACGTGTGACAAAGAGATCTCCAACCAAACTGTACATTTGTATCTGTTCACTTGAACTTTTTTTGCTCAAATAGGCATTTTAATTTGTCAGATAACGATGGCATTTCTTCAGATCATCAGATACTGGAAGTTCTGCTGATTCTGGCACTTCGGTGGTGACTTTCTCCACTGAGGTTTGCTGCCTGTTGCCGGTTGATTAGAGGTTAAAGTCCAGAGCAGTTGGAAGACAAAGACACTTGAAATTGACCGCAAGCTCTCATCTTTCTGCGTCTCTTGCCTTCCCTCTGTCACTCTGCCTCCCCATCACACGCACAGGCGTGTGCACAAGGGCACAGCGAGGTGATCTGTCCCACCAGGTCCACATGGTACTTCACTCTCTGCCGGCATAATGACATAGCATGGGCTCGCTCCCTCTCCGTAGCCAGCGTCTGTCCATCAGCTCCCCCAGAGCGAGGCGTTTAAAATGGATCTGGGTCACAGTGGGATCCCCTCTGTCCCTCCCGCTGGAACCTGGAAGCGTTCGATTCATTTGTGAGCGAGCTGCCTGCATTACTACAGCCGAACCCTGCGACACACTCTGCTGTCAGTGAGAGCTGCTGCATTATGTATTAACTCTTAGCAGGTATGTTCTCTGCCATAAACCTCACATAGCGCCGAGCTCGGTGTCAGCTGGACTTCGGGATGTCAACGCCTCCGTGTGAATGATAAAGACTGATATCCAGAAGACTTCCTCAGTCAGCTGTGGTTTTACTGCTGTTTTAAACATTCAACATCAGCCACTGTGAAGATAACCAGGGCTCTTTTTTACATTACGTGTACGGCTGTGAGCATATTTCTCTCAGTACTGCAGTTTTTATTGAGATTATTTGTATACGATTCCTGGCAAAAACATTGTTCTGTGGCTGAATGATCCTTATGGATAAACCAACATAGAAAGAGTGTATTCTTTCAGTCATTATTGAGTGTTATACATCCTGAGATTACGGGAGGACCTCCACTTTCTTTCTATGTCAAGTCACCATCATGCATTAACTTTGTGTGAGAATGCACTATTTGAAATTCAAGAAAAACTTGTGTTTTGTTGAATAACTCTTGAATTTGAGTTTTTACAATATATTTGGGTTTTAGAGCTCCATGTGAAGTTTGGTGCAAATACACCTTTTCCTTAGTGAGTTACAGGTAATTATTGGATGAATTCTTTCAGCACAATATGACAAAATATATATTTTGGTGCTGTCTTTATATGTCGGTCAACAGCACCTCTGAGAGTAACCATCAAAGTGTTATATATCATTGAAAAAGAGACAAACTATTCTGTTTATTTGCAGTATTTCCATGTGATTCCAAGTGAACCAGCAAGCTTCACTTCCTGTATCATGTGATCACACACTCTGGAAATGTTATGGTCCATGAACGTTCCCAAAGTTATTTCATGTTTTGTAGAACATGTCTGAACTTAGCATCAATGCTACGCTCGCGTCCTCTGGGGACCTTTTTGTCCGTCTCGTCTCCATGTTCACTGTCAGCTATTCAATAAAGGTGAACATTAGAAACACACAAACAGCTGCTTGTTCCAGGTTGATGTGGAAGAACTTGACCTCAACCTCATGCAACACCTTTAGGATGAGCTGAACGTATCACCCAGCATCAGTGTTGGACTTCACAAACGCTCTCAAAGCTCCTTGATGACAAGAGTGATTTGTGATGTTGGGCTTTTAGAAATAAAATGGACTTGACTCTTGTCAGACTCAAACATCTGCTGAAGCCTGAAACCAAAAGAGCTGCAGAGAGAGAATGACATGTTTGAGCGTCCACGTATGTTTCTACACACAGAATAAGTTGCTTGTTCGTATCTATACTGTTAAAATTCATTCAAACACACGTCAGAATATCTGCACACGTCAAGTCTTTGCAGAAGGTGCAAACGCAGAGTGACAAACACTGAAAGCAGCAACAGCGTCGTCCTGCTTGGTGTGTCTGGTACCTGCGACTTTATGATGAGCTTCTGTTTTGGTTTTAAAACACAGGAGACAAAGAAATGTGCAAAGACAACACTACCAACAACAATGTGCAATATATAGATTTATACACACTTTCATAGTATAATATTGTTACTACTGGCTGCTACTTCCCATGCACTCAATTTATTTCAGTACTTATAATTTTTGTAATGTGTAATGCAATGTGTGCAGACTAAGATGGCGCTGCAGATGGCTGCCTCGGTGTGTTGGTGCGCATTGTTTTTTTTTGTTATTTATATTTTTTACTTGTTATTTTATTTTTCTCTCTTCTGCACTGTACACTTTTGCTGCAACAATGCTTGTGCAATGATTTCTGATTCAGATTCTGAAATCAAATCCAAACCCTGATCTCCTCACACCCGTTACTGCGTTTTGCTTGTTCAGATCATTGCAGTTTACTTGAGGACACAGACTTTCAGGCGATATTGTTCTCCACTGACCCGCTGAACTGAAGCAGCAAACACTCCAGCCTCCGAAATAATTGCATTTGTTGTGAATGTGTTCCCTCTGACTGCTTTGTGTGGTGTGATTGCTCACTTTCCCGGGGCTGATTCATGCCTCGCTACATCATCGAGGGCCGGGGACCAGACTTTTCTGTGAAATTCAGCCTCCTGGTGAACAACTCATGTATTATTTCTGTGTGCTCAGTTAAGTTGCTGCACTAGCAGGAACCAGTCAGATGTCTCACATGAAAGGGATAACTGGATCACACGAATGTAGACCCTGAACCGGAGGTTGCCTCAAAGACGAAGCATCCTCACAGGGTGATAAACTTTTGAACCTCAGTTAAACACTCGCCCTAATGTTTGGAATTTATGTTTCTCTGCTGTGGAAAAAAAAACAACACTTTCTGCAATTACACAGCAAAAGGTCGTTATTTATTCGGTGCAAAACTGCTTTTATTTGAAGATCGTGGCAGGGTAATTCAGCCGAGGTTTCTGTATGCAGCTCTAATTGGTCCCCTGTTCAAACCTGTGTGATTGGAAAGCAGAGAACAGCTGCAGGGGGAACGGACCCAAGAATTGTTTTCTAATTATGCTACACTTAAAACCATTTAACTGGAGTCTTTACATTCCTTCTATTCCCGAACTGAATATCAATTCCAGAAGAACTTCCAACACCCACATTTTAAATATGTGAGATTAACATTTTATACTGGCTCAGCTCTTAGTCTAATAACATTTGTCAGAAATGTCACATGCAGCCGCTGGGAAAGATCTTTAACAAAAGCAGAACACAACCCCTTTTTGTTTTCAGTTCAAAGCTTGTTAAAGAGCTCATATAAGTAGTTTAACGCTATAAGAGATGTGTTTTTATTGTCTTTAGCACTCTTATAGGATGATGAATGAACATATTTAAATGCAAATAAGGTACAACTACCACATATCCATGTTTTGTATGCTCTGCTGTTCAGAAACAACCGGCGTAATTGAATAAAATGCAAAATTTAAACTCTGTGAAATTATCTGAACTCCCATTGCTGCTCTGTGATGGAGGTCTCGGATGATGTTGCTTTGTTCTTTAACTACTCAAACAACACACAGCGATATTAGCGTAACATGAAATTACTCACTCGCAGCAAAGATGGATCACCACGAAGGTATAAGCTGCTTCCGTGTTCCCGTATAAAGACGCTGTAATCAATCTTTTTGGCAAAGCAGCGGTACACTGCGAGTTCTGTCAAAGGAAAGAAACTCTCACAGTCCCATAACTGAGCCGTGACAGTTTACTGCTCACTTGAGACCCACTGAACAAATCAAAGCTCTCATATCTGGGGGATACAGCCAACACGGAGTGGACTGGGTGGAAAAAGCTGACTGATGCTCTGTCGAAAAGGACGATAACATTAGTCAGACGGCTTGTTGTGCTGAACTCACTCACTTTCTTTAAAAACATGTTGTTAATCCTCACCTTGTGGATTATCTAGATACTGTGTCACTGTGGGCAAGGCAAGGTTATTTATGTAGCACATTACAGTAGCTAAAAGTGCTAATTCAAAGTGTTTGCATAATGTAATCAACAAGTAGACCATGACTAAAAGTATAGAGCAATGCTACCAGGCTCTGTGAGGCTAAGTGTGGTGCTTTGGACTACAGTAAATGATAATGTCAGTATGCTAACATGTTTACATAGACAATAGTATAATATTTACCATGTTCACCATCTTAGTTTAGCGTGTTAGCATGCTAACATCGGTGGACAAAGTATTCCGTAAATGCTAATGTCAGTATGCTAACATGTTCACAATAACAATGCTAACATGTGGATGTTAGCAGGTATAATGTTTACCATGTTCACCATCTTAGTTTAGCGTGTTAGCATGCTAACATCGGTGGACGAAGTATTCAGTAAATGCTAATGTTAGTATGCTAACATCACTAACAATGGTGGAAGATGTAGTCACATCCACAAAGTATCAATACTGGAGCCAATTTAAAATAATGTGCTGAATAGTTTAATCTCTAATGGTGCAACATGTTACAAACTAAATTAGAATAAATTGATGGTGCTAGATGAAAAGTTAAGGGATCGCTATCCCTAGAGCTATGCTGCTAGGATAAGACGGTACATCACTGATGTATTAATCATTAAAAGCATAGAAACTTTGCTTGTTTCAGATCTAAATGCTGCTTCTTGACTGAACTGACCCTTAAACGTCAAGGGTAAGGCGTGACATGTCTGATTTTCTCCTTTTCTTGAACCTACAACGTTGAAATGAGCCCTTTGTTCTTCTTGCGATAGGAAACCACCACCACGAGTACCAGCACAGCCACCTGGATCTGACCGCGCTCACACCTAAACTGGGTAAGAAAGGAAACATCGTCCTTCACTCAAGATGTGACATTACATGTGGTGCGACTAAATCTCACCATGCTGCATCTACTAAATGCTAAAATAAAGTTCTGTGCAGGTTACTCTGACTTTAAACGAGATGATTGCCCCGACTTGACTGCCCAAAATGATGTGAATTCATTTCTGTCTGCAAATAAAAGTAAGCCAAACAATTCTTGTGACAGACTATTTCCAATTTCAAGGACAAAAGTATAGCTATCTCTCTCTGACGGGGAAATTAAAATCTGAGGAGCTGATAAAGAAGTCCTCGGACAAAATGAAAAGCAAAACGTATGTAGGATAATCAGAGGATCATCTGTTCAGTTTGAAGTTATTGAAAGACCAATTACAGTTATTGCATCCCATCTATTTCTCTAAATGTGATTTTCTGTGAAAGGAGAGCAGCTTTAAGTGTGGAATTACTTAATGCTCCTGCATCTAAACGGCAATGAAATGAAACTGTGTAATTAAAAAGAGAATCCGCCTTTACTTGATACATAAAACCCCCTTTATGATATTCTAAAAACGGCAGAGGTCGACGTTTTTGTGTCAGCGTTTTCAGGTTAAAGCTAAGAGATCGTCATTATGCAAACTTTTCCCACCCTTAATGGAGCGCTGCAGTCCACATTCTGCCTTTTCACGGGGAAAATGGGTTTCAAAAGTACTTTCAGCACCAAATAAAACTCTTCAAACAGGCACTTTTGAAGTCTGTGTAGCTTCTGAGGAGCATCGTAGCTTTTCTGCATAATTAAAAAGACCTGCTGGCTTTCCTGCAGTATAATCTTTGAACAAGGCGACCTCTGGTATGTGAGGTTTGGGTTGAAACATACTGTGCACGTTGATTGTTATTGATCCTTTCTTTCTCACTTGGATTTGTTAGCCCACAGACAAATGAGATACGGTAAGTAATACACATACACATGGTGATTATGTGTATTTTATATCCACCTTTTCTTTCACATTTATCATGTAGAGATTTTAATTGTTTACCTGCACACTGGGGGGCATTTCTATTCTCTTTCTTTCTTTCTTTCTTTTCTTAAGCGCTTGTATATTTTTTTGCCATCACTAAACTTCACGCCGCTGCATTACAATCCATGACCTTTAGTCCAATCTCAAAATCTTTTCTTCACACATTAAGTTTCCTGTTTCACTCCACTTGACCGGCTCTGTCGGTTTCTTTTTCCAACCCGGTGAATGTCTCCCCTCTCCACCATATGCTCCTTGGAGTTGTGTGTCCCTGTCCTCCTTGCTGCAGTTGTCGCCCCGTCCTATTTTTAAATCCAGCACCAGAGCCCCCGCCCGCTGCGCCTCCTGACCCATGACTGGGCGTCCCAAATACCGAAGCCGCAGGATCTCCGCGCAGTGCAGGGAGCCTCAGCGCTGCCACACATAGCACTGATACCAGAAACGTTGCACAATGATCTGAGCATCACTGGAGCTGCTGAGACGCAGTTTCCAGCTGACTCGGAGTGTGCGAAGGCAAAGATCAGGGAGTTTTAGTTTGTCTTTGCTGTCTTTAAATAGCTCTTAATTTTTAGGGGTTTCTTGTAAATTTAGCAATGGACATTATTGTTTGTAGCCTCCATCATCAATTCTTCCCAGCATAGTCATAGTCAGTGCGTTGTGCACGAATAAAACCAAAATTCATACTTGTAGGTGCGTGAATGTCTCCAAGCAACACCAGTGCACATTACATCCAAACACAGACGCATGTTCCAACCTTGAATGTGAACTTCAGAGGTGCTTCAGTTTCTAACAAGGTCAACAGAAGGACGCAGCAGAGAGTAAACAGATGGAGGTGTGCCCTAGTTTGTGCACATGTAGGGAGACGCTGTGCACATGCTAGCTGGACTCCTTTTAAACTACAGAAAAGAAGATGTGACTCCATTTCATTAATGTACAGAACAGATGAGGAAAAAGGAAAGTATCTGGAGTAAAATAAGGTTTTCTTTGCAGTTCTGTTTTTATCAATTAAACACAGAGCATAGGAACATTTTTCTTCTCAAATAAAATGAGTCAAAAATGAACCGAGTGCACCTTCAGAAGTAAATACAGAGAGATGAAGTGGCTCCCTGCCTGTAGCCGTGGCCTAAACTCCCCAACACGCTGTTATGCTATTCATTCTGGAGCACAGCCTTTTTAACTGCTGTTTCCCAAAAACTAAAGACCTCCAGCACCTCAGGCAAACGGTCAGAGGTCACCTGAAGTCTCACTACATCACACCTATCCGCCTCCCTTCTCTCTCCTCCAGCAAAGACTCCCAGTGTGTCTCCCACCTCTCTTTGACTGAGTGTACACTGACTGCACTGCACCGCTTCCTCCCCTGTCCCCTGTAGAGAGACCCCAGCGGATGAACAACATCCTGACCTCAGCCACTGAGCCCTACGACCTGTCGCTCTCCAGATCCTTCCAGAACCTCAGCCATCTGCCGCCCTCCTACGAGCTGGCCCTCAAGTCTGACTTAAGTAAATACTCCTCCTCCCTCCACAGATTAAGTAGGTGGTCCTTCACTCGTCCTTCATCGCCGCATTCACCACGTCTGGCCTGGTGAAACATCTGAATGTCCGTTACAGAGACATGCATCATGATAAGTACCTCCAGATGTTTGGTGGCTCATCAGGCAGATAGTCCTCTCACTTTTTCACCTTTTTAGGGAAATAAACTGTATAAATGCACGACAACGCACCAGAGCCTCCATACTCATCCTCATCAACTCATCTATCGGCCCATCGCCTGACATCTAATTGGCGTGTAATTTGGCTCCATCTGCAGCCCATGTCATGTTGCTAATGTCTCTTAATGACATATTAAGAGCCGAGGTTTTTTTTCCAACTGAATGACTTCTATACGCCAACAAGATGGCGCTTTAATATCTCAGCAATGCCACAGTTCATTATCTTTGCTCTGGCATTTTCAGCTCGATGACGAGGATGCTGCCGTTTCAACCTCATGACCAGCGCACGCCTGGTGTTCTCTAGATTAGTGGCATGTCTCCCGTGTTTGATCTAGATTCACATCTACAAAACAAACGTAGCCCAAAGCAGCACTTTAGTGACAACATTGGCATAAAACACAGTAAGACGGCTCTTTGAAACACTTGGATTCTTCATTAAACATGTTGTGAATGTGGCGTTTGAATGCCTGAGAGGCAGTCAGTGTTTCCAGTTTATCTCATAAACGACTCCAAAACCAGGTTGTTAATTAAAAATGCATTTCATGGAGGTTGATCGGACATTTCCCAAGAGTGACCTTGAAGAGGAAAAGATACGTATGAATCTACGAATCTTCCTCTGTAACATTTAATTTGACGTGTACTTTTAGATTTTTCAGTTTGGCCAATCCACTAACATGGGGGGGGGGCAGCTTATGGGAGCTGTCACGTATCAGCTGCGTACATATTTATGCAAGGAGCAAGATTTGGTAACCATGGTAACATGTATATGATACATGAAGTCAGAGGAGGAAAAAAAACTTTGGGTTTAAATTATTTACAAGGTTTTCAATGTGAGCAGTGAATTTGTCATCCTGCCAAGATATTAGTCTTTTTTTAAAGAGCCGTCCTTTTGTACAGAACGTGCACGTTACAGAAGGTTAGAAATGAGTTTTTGGGGAAATTCAAAGTTAGATTTAATTGGTAAAATGAGCAAAAATAGATGCAGTAGGCAAAACGTGTGTAACCCGGATAGTTTAACTGAATCAACAGTATTTCTTTAACCTGAATGTTCTGTTCATAAAGTCTGAGTGTGTTCATCAAACTGATGTTCAGCTCTGGAGGATTTTTGCAGAGGTGGTTCAAACAGAAGCTTTAAAACACCAGGAACAAGTAATATTTCATATAACTACTTACACTTCAGATCCTCCACCTGAGTCTTTGAGATGAACCTCCATCAGTGAACAAATCAAACTGCTCTTTTTAGTTTTGTCTCTCGCAGCTTTTTTTTCTTTCTTCAGGCCTCTTTTAATACACTCAAGTAAACAAACGATGAATATGTGGCCACTCAGTGTGCCATCATGTCGCGCGACACTGCACGCTGGCTAGTGTTGTGTAATCTTCTGTAAAAACATTTGCCCGAAGAAGCTACTGTGTGAAGTTACAGTGTCCGTCAAGAACATTGCAGAGCCCGTCTTTATCCACATGCAGGAATGAATTCAATGCACAGCCGATTGATGTTCAGTTGTACTGAACGCACGTCAATGCACCATTCACTCCCCATGAATCCTGATGTGACACACTGAGAGAAAGTCAATGGTTCCTTTTTCCACAGTGCAGTTGTGTAATAGAAAAACATGCTTCTGTGCAATCCCTTCTCAGCGCGCGCAACTTTCTTCTTTTATACGTTTTTTTTTTTCCTTATCAACTCGGGGCTTTGCTCTTTTCTCACTGAAGCCTTGTCCACACACGCAGAAAATCACAGAGATGAATCACGCTGAACCGCAGAGAGGCTTTCCAATGTGAGACAGCAGCCCTGCAGAATGTGTCAGACGAGCAGGCAAAGTCGTCCCTTGAAGAAACCCCCTCCACACACACACACACACACACACGCAGAAAAATTGTAATTGTAGGTTCCAGCATGAGTGAGGTCTTTGGAAACAAGCCTAAAAATAATATAATTAGTTGCTATTTTAATTAAACCATCTGGAGAGATGATGATGACTAAATTAAATTAGTATGGTTTATTTGCAATTTGAAATGATGGCGTGTGTGTGTGTGTGTGTGTGTGACTCCTCTTCCATGCCGCCCGTCCTTCAGTCAACGAGGCAGAGATTGAGGACGCTGCCCTAAAGTGAACCCGCTCTGAGGCTGCGAAAAGGAGGAGAAACAAATCCAGTTTGTCTGTCCACTCTCACCTTAATCGCCCTCAAAGGGATCAAAACACCTTTTTTATTTATTTACCTTTATTCTACATGATAGTGCTCAGTTTCCCCTTTTAATTTCACCACTCCTGCTCCAAACCTCTCTAAAGATCACTTTATAATTGATGTTCCACCAATTTCACGAGTTTTAGTGCATTATATGATTACAGGCTTCTGCGATCAATGGCTGACACATAAATATACTGACTGTATTGAATCTAATCTAGCAGAGTGGGAGCTGGGGGTTTAATTAGCCGTTGTTAGCAATTTCCTGTGTTTGTAGCTCCGCTCCACGTTTGGGACCCTTTAGCCTCTCGCAATCATGTTAATTGTAAAGTGCTGCATTTTATCAGCGCCGCGGAGATGAAATCGAGCAATATGCATCGCCCCTCTTAAATCATTTCAGTCACTTAAAGTGTAAACAGTGTAACAAGTGTACACTCGTAAGAAGCAGGTCTTAAATCAAATGGAAGTGCATTTGTGTTCTTGGCCAATTCTGAGGCCGCCGTGAAATCCTCGACTGAAACGAACATTACATGATTTCCCAAATAGTAGCCTGAGGGTTTATTTAGGCTCATATAAGTATGTTTGATTATATTTTAGCAAGAAGCCTCCCATGTTTACATGTTGTTATAATTCATTCTGAATATTGTACAATATTGTACTTCTTTAGCTTAGAGTTTCACCTTTTTAACAGAAATACTGTTTTTATTTACAAAATATTTCCCATCACTTCTACACTGTAAAGTTGCCTTCACTGGATATGAACACGTTCTACACACGTTTTACATTAAAAGTCTTCCACCAGCTCAATAAGCGTAGTCCCTCCTGTCTGTGGTGAGCTTTTATTTTGAAGTAAATGAACAAGTTGTCGGCACAATGATTTTTGCAAGCTCCCAAAAAGTTTCTTCCATGTGAACTAAAAATGTGCAGACTGCCTCTCCTGTTTCTTTATATGCTGCTGTTAACGTGAAACTTGTGGTGGATGTGCACACCACGCTAAGCTTTTAATTTGAAACTTAATTTGAGTCTTATTGGCGGTAACTTAAAAGAGACACTGCGCTCTCACAGGTGTTTTTTTGAGCTGTAAACTAAATGATGTGACTGTACTGTGATGAAACACATCAGTGCTGCTGTTAATATTGACATTTCTCACCAAAATGTATAAAACTTGGTTAGAAAAGGCTCAACACGCCCTGAACATGCAAAGCCAATGCCAAGATAATCAACCAGTTGGGACCTGTCTACGTCATGAAATGTATGAGAAATGAAAGGCTTCTAGTGTTTTAAAAGCTTCAAATTCAGAAACTACTGGAAAAAGTGACTGAAATCTGAATTTTTGCTAAAAAGAGAGTCAGAGCAGCAGAGTAGTATGACATGACACCACCCCCGCTGCTTTTTACGTTGTCATTATTTGTTGCTGTCAGCCATCATCTAAGCCTCGCCTTTTATTTGAAAATGTATGGTTTCTTATCATAGCAGGACATAAAACATTCCTGTCACATTGAAACTTGAGTGCACAATCACATCAGATGCCTCACAGTAACTGGATACTCAAATGTGACCTATAAGCGGCAGTACGGGCTCATATTCGTAGCCTCTGGTTGAGTTTGGTTGACTTTTCTGCCATAATGTGACATCTAAACCAACCCTTCAGGGAAAAATGCCGGAGCACTTCGCCACAGGTCAAAGTCGGGCCTCCTTCATTAGGAATGCACAGGGCGGCGGACATGAAACCCCTCATGGAGGGACAATAAGGTGACCTTCTGTATCCAGGCATGACATCTCTCCCAGAGAGCCAAGCATCCAGACAAACAACTCCCATCATGCCTCTTCTCCACGACTCGGTGAAGCGTGGTATAGTCCTAAAACGGCCATTCGACTTCTGAGTTCTGCAATAATGAACTACTGCAGAGGTAACAACCCCTCAGCGTCAACTGTTAATCAGAGAGCTTCCGTAGTAGCGTCCCCCCCCCACGAGTGCCGGCGCTGCCAAAAACAGGTAGATGAAAGTCTGCTGAGAGCTGATTGCCAGGTCCTGTGGTTAATACAGCCGCAAATGACTTTACCATTAGGAGCATGTGTGCACCCAGCGGAGAGACCGAGCTGCTTTCTGGCAGAGGAATTAAACAACTGGTTTCCCGTTCAGGCACAACCAGCTCACGAAGTGTTGAGCATCGTGGCATGCTGATGAGCCCTCTCCACGCTGACAAACAACACTGATGAGAGTCTGGTAGAAAAAGGACAAAACGATTGAGAACAGCTTGAATAGGACTGTGTTGATTACCATTTGCACTTCAGCAGCAGTCAGAAGGTGTAGGACAGATACAATAGAGACTAATAGTCATTTTACTACAGCCACTCTTGTTCACTCGGTATGTTTACATTTAAGGACTTTGTCACCTTTGACTCAGTGTACCAAAGTACAAATTAGAAACACTGGTGTCCTTGTTTGATAGTTCTGAGGGCAAACAGTTCAACTTGACACCAAAGTTGGTCAGAATGTTTCGTCATTTGATATTTTATTGTCACTAGAGATACACAACACAGGTAGATAAAGAGCCTGCAGGCTGGAGGAACAGTCCAGTGTTAGGCCACGTTCAGAAACAGCTGTTCTTGGTCTGATACTTGCTTATGCTGACAGTCCGTGGCTCTACCAGTAATGGGTCAAAGATGCCATTGGATCCACTCATGAGTTGTCCACACAGCCACAACTATAAGGGGAAACTCACTAGTTTCCCCTTATAGTTGTGCCCAATAAGCAACCTCTTACCAGCTGGGCATCATGTCCTGAGGTTGGCCAGAGCTCTTTTTCTGGAAGCTTACCACTTTACCCTCTTCTGGGGGGGAGGGGAATTGAACAGAACATAAAAAAAATCATGACTTAAACCTTGTGGTCCGAGTGCCTGTTAGACAAAAGTGATTTGTGAGCACTGCTTACACACAGATTTAAATTATTTTCCCCAAATGATTACTGTTTGCAAATCTAGATACCCGCAGTCCCGCAGGGCTCTTGCATGCTCACGCATGCGTTGCAAGAACTGTTCGTAATCAATAATGTATCCAACAGTGTATTTATTCAAAGCATAGGCAGTAGTCTTGATACTGTTGTCTGTCTGATTACCTTCTTACTCCTCAGGTGATAAGGACGTGGATGAGTATTACACGAGGAAGCATCATCATCCTGACTTTGGTGGCCGGGGACCGACCCACATGGTGAAGCTGAACGCAGATCCCCAGCAGCACCAACAGCACCAACAGCACCAGCAGCACCAGCAGCACCAGCAACGGCAGCGTCCCCGCCGAGTCCAGAGGGCCATGTCCCAGGACCACGTCCTGTCTCCTCCCAGGACACCACGTCGCGGAGATTACGGCTTATCTTCGTACGGCGTCATGGCGGCGGCCGCGTACAGCAGCAGCCGCCACCTCTCAGATGAGCAGCTACTGTCTGCAGACCGCCTGCACTCCCAGGATCCCTTGCTGTCCCCGGCAATGAGGCGTGACAAGTTCCGGGAGAAGGCGATGGCACGGGCAATGTCCCACGCCGACATGTTGCTGCCAGTCACGCCGGTCATGGACCGCCACAAGATGACCAAGACGCACTCTCAACCCAGTGCCTCTAACGACTCCTACAACACGCTGACGGTCAATCACCAAGCGCCCACGTCGAAGAGGCAGGCGTTTGCCTCTCGACGAACACACACGGTGGACCACCTCCAGTACATTCCCGGCCACCACCACACATACCGCACTGCCAGCAAGAACGAGGTAACTGTTTAACCGCGGAGTGGTTAGAGCTGAAGGATTCCTGAGACACACCGTGGCGAGTCTCCTCAGCAAGAGGGGTTCTGTCTTCTTATTAAAACAACCTCCTACATTAAAACTCTTCCTGCTTTTTAGCACAAGCTTCCTTTGTCATCCAGATTTTGGGTAACTAGACTCGACCCCTCGAGACTCGACGCTTCTCTCTTAGAGCATCATAAGGGCTTTGTGCGTCGACACAAAGAGGGTTTGACAGCGTGAAGAACATATTTTTTAAACTGGACATGGGACTGAAAAGGGAATTGTATCAACTTTATAAATATATAAATATACTATATTTACTATTTGTATTTTGAGTCCTTGTTATAGCTTTAGAGATTCTCACTGACTGATGTAAGCACTTCAAGCGGTGCCTCTTAAAAATTGTCCCATTTCAATGACGAAGTGGATATGTGGGTTAAAAAGCACAATTAATGAATTCCCTCTTTTTGTTTGGTTCGTTTTCTTCTTCTTCTTTGGTAAACGGCCAGAACATATCAGCTTACTAGTGAAAACAGAGGCTATTTCTGTTGCATACAATAGATGATTTGTAAATAGGCTATATTAGCAGCATTAACACAAAGAAAAGCTGGCCCTTTGGCATTATGGTATGTTTTGTTTTTCTCCCACCTGGAATCCATCATGGATTCCCAATTAATAATTTTAATTTTAGATAAGGCAAAGATCCCAAATTAATATTATTTCCACAGATGTCTGCAAAATGTGTGGATGTAATATGTATATGGGGAGTATTATTTCTGTTTCTTAACCGTGCTTGTAGCATAGAATGATTGTGTATGAAACAACCTTGTTCCAGTGTCGACAGGCGGCTTCAGTCTGCAGACGTACACCCACAGGTGAAAATGGAGCGTGGTGGTTGTCTGAATTAACTACATTTCTGTTGACACATCTCCTTGCTTTGTCATCCACAAGGATGCCCCCGCCCCCACCCTGCCCGGGTAGTGATTGGCCAGCTTCTTCCATCTCTACATATCGAGGAGCGAGTAGGTCGAGTCGCAGTCTCGTGTCGATGTGTTGACTAAAACCATCGGCACTTAAAGAGAAAAGAGTCATAATCGCTCGTCAATCAAGCGTTAATTAAAACTGTGAACAGTTTGTCCAGATGTTTTCATTAAAGCAATGCCTTATTGTATGGAATCCCATGTGCTCTTTATTGAAAAATCATGCTTAGCTTTTTGTGCTGTATTATTGATTATTATTTACCAGCAGTAAAACCCTGTACAGTGATAGATGATACAGTACATATACCTCAGAAAGATTAAATTCAATTGAAGGAGCCTCAAAATTTCAAAAGGAAAACAATTAATACAAACTAGAAGGCTTTTCTATTGGCAATTTGATTCTCTAATCACATTATCTGTATGTATACAGTGCTTTGTTTTCAGTTCAGTCTGATGAACAGTAGAGATCTTTATTGGCTCACTTGGTTCCCAGGGATCAAGACACAGACCAGGACCAGAGTTGGACCGGGTCCATAAGTTATATTCAGTCTAATCGTGTCGCGTAGTGTCCTGCTGTATTGTCTGTTGGACAATATGTCTTTAAGACCTGAGTGAAAGTTACAATTAAGTCCCAAGCCCTGGCTATAAGTCCCAAATCAAGTCAATTCAAGACAATTCAGTCCCAAATCAAGACAATTCAAGACAATTCAGTCCCAAATCAAGACAATTCAAGACAACTAGGTCCCAAATCAAGTCAATTCAAGACAATTCAGTCCCAAATAAAGACAATTCAAGACAACTAAGTCCCAAATCAAGTCAATTCAAGACAATTCAGTCCCAAATCAAGAGAATTCAAGACAACTAAGTCCCAAATCAAGTCCCAAGTCTTGACAATTCAGTCCAACATTATGAAAGTCAAGTCCTACGTCCAGACATCCTTTTTCCAATTAAAGTATCAGGTTTATCTGATTTAGATTTTCCAGATTTTAACTTCTTGACCAGTGAAGACCTGTACTGGAGAGTCCAGAGGTCTTGACAATACGTATGTTTATTGTCAAAGAGCATGAGGGTCTTCGGTATGAAAATCTGCCAACGCTTCCGTTGACTTGCACTGCCTATTGCCCAAATGCTAAGGATTATGAAGTTGTGTCGTTAGTGATAAGATTCATCAGATTCCATCTTGACCTTATTGTACAGGTAAAACATCAGCAACATTGCTATTTCTATTATCAGATGCCTGAGTTGTACGCTACTGTACTGTATATAAAGACTTGAATACAATGCTATTTGTCTTTTTTCAGTTGAGCAGTGATAAATCTGTGGTTCTGTTGAAATACACTCAAGTCTTGTTGCACGTTTTTCTTCAGTTGACGTCTTATTTTTCTTTAACAACACTGAATTAACGATGATTGATGACCTTGTAGGGAGGTGGAAAGTTGGCCAAATCTATTTCTTTAACCTCTTTTTAAATGTATGTGCTGCGTTCCTTTTATTTATGCCAGGTACGTATTAAATGATGTCAATTAGAGATTGTCTTTTTTCCCCCAAATGATTGGTGTCTTTGTACATATAATCTTATTTTTCTTCCTTTTATTGGAGAGTGCTTGCAAGTAATGAAGTACATTTGATAGCTATAGTGTGGGGGGGTGGGATTATTTGTTCAGTAGGCTGCTTCAGACAGATATCTGTATCCTTCCACCTCGCTCAACTAATCTTTACAAATGTCTGCTCTTTCTTTTCACTTAATAATGATGTCATCCCAAGAGCCTTTTTATCTATGTGCAATATTTCCTATTCAAGCAGCGTAACTCTATAGCCACTCTCTTTTTAAAATGTTGTGAGGTTCATTTTGCTGCCATAAAGGCTTTGTTGTCCTTTTCATCTAGGACTGTTGTCTTTCATAATCAAAGAGGATGGTTTATTTATATATATATATATATATATATAT
>JAVQJL010027630.1:0-11491 GCA_036024295.1 Nannoperca obscura
TACAGGCAAGCATCATGAGATATATATATATATATATATATACATATATATATATATATATATATATATATATATATATGCATATATGTGTTTTCAAGGACTTTCACAAATCCATCATTTTAAATACTTTGAGTTGTTCTTTCCAAAAACTGACAGGCTTGACATCAGATCATCATCATCATTTGAATTTTGCGTCTGCAGGTTTCTTGAAAAACAGGTTTAGAGTAAGTGAGTTACGGGATCACTCCCTCTTCAACAGAACTAAACAATTCCTTCTGGTACACATGTTTGTGAGTTACCACCAGGACATGAGTGATAGCTCAAATAACAAGAATTAACTAAAATAACAAGAATACCACTAAATCAAGGACTGCCCATGTGATCCTTTAACTTTTATAGGTTATTCACACTGGTTCTAGTTTCTTTTGAAAATCCAAACCATTATCCTGGTTGTGGGAGGTGGCACCATGTAAAATACACTATTGCCGGACAGGGGGATGTGTGGTGGGTAGCTTTGCCACCTGAGCCAGCACAGTTAAAATGTTTGGCCAATGGGTCTGTGGTGAACCAGTGAGTGCATCAATTTAGATTACAGAGACAGACGCTATGAACCTGGAGTCCTGGAATTTTTTTTTTTTTTTTTTACATAGAATCAGTTGATAATGATCAAATAACAGTGTAACTAGTTCCGTCACCTCAGACCTCAAACAGCTTTCTATTTTTGCATTCTGTGAAAAGAGAAACATTGCGAAGCTTAATTGATGCAATTTCTCAGGAACCCACTCTCTATTGTTCACTAATTTCTAGTTAGAAACTAATTACTCACTCATTGTTGGACAATTACATTACTATTAAATAGAACTTAGTAACAATAAAATAATATACATTTCTGTAGAAAAAAATGTATAACATTGCTAAGGAAAAATTATATATTCAAATCATATTTAATATCCTATCTTTCTAAGCATTACATTCAGTTAGGTTCATTAACATACAGTGCGCCAGATATTCAACAGAGATGCTTTTATTGATTTATAATAAACAGGGAGAAGGGGGCACCAACAGGTCTGCCAGCTAAAGGTTTACAGAAATCAAAAGTACTTGAGTGTACAGTTACACAGTACAGTTCATGATGGAACATCGAAATTCGCCTAGCCATGATCCTGCCGCCTGGTGAAAAGTCACAGTTTTAACTGTCAAACATCATTAAGGGTCTTAAGGGTTTACTGGCAAATTTTGAGATTGTTCTGCTCAACCCACTGAGTTGCATGTCAGAATATAGAACGTGTCTTAAAATAGTATTGGCCAAATGTGAAGTTGATCCCATAAAATCTTTTATATAATATTATAAATAATGTTCCTCCTCGTTAAGATACCTGACAGCCTAAATAATAGCACAGGCTATACAAAACATAAGAAAAACAACAAAACATGTGCAGCATTTTATGTGTCATGATATCAGTAGCTTTCCATTGATGTATCTGTTTTCTATTACAGTGGGATTCTTCATTTACAGCCTAAAAGTTTGGTGAAAACGACTGAAAGATGTCAGGACTAATCCATTACCAAATAAACTACCAACGAAAGGAATGATTCATTAGCAGGTAAACTAGGCTACGTATATCAAAGTTGACAGGTGCAAAATGTGAACCGTCAGCTATCGTTTTTGGGTCTCGCTGAATGTCGACAAACTGGAAAACTCTACCGCTGACATTAACAAGTGGGTGGACAAGTTAATAGTCGCCGTTCTAAATAACCTACTTGCCCTACTTGTGCATCTCCATCTATGACGGAATAAGCGGTGAATACCTGTGAGGCAGCGGGGGCCGTGTCGTCGGGACAGGTCAGCTGTGAAAGGAGGTGGGGCCGCCTCCTCTCCAGGAAACACCGTTTAAATGAATAGTGGGAGTGTGCAGTCGCTCTGGAGTTCACGCGGTTGAGGCAGAAGCATCACTCCAACCGGGAAACTGCAAGTCGTTTTTTTCACAGAAAGGTGTCCAGCAGCGAGGGCGAAGCTTGAGCCATGTGTGGTAAGTTGGCCTTTTATCGAGTTAATCTTTTTTTTTTAACTTGTTGGAACAAATCGCGTCCTATTCGCACTAAAATTGTCTTGACGCCTGCTCGTACAGTGCGCAGTGTAATAATGCCGATGCTTTGCGTGTAACCAGCGACACAGCGAGGAACTTATAAAGTTGTCATGCTATTACATACTAGTCATACTATTGGACCCAGGTATCGATTCCGATCTTGTTGCAGTTGTAATGGAAATTAAAATATATTGGTTGGATACATGTCTCTGTTTTCTGACCTTTGGAGTTTTTAACAACTGCTACGTGTCATGTTTTTCAGGACAGGCAAGTCATTCCAGCTAGGCTACTGTCAGAACTATTATGATGCGTTCATGCGATCACTCACTATCACAGCTCCCTACAGTGGAACCATTAGTGCAGATCGCACCTTTTGACAGCCTCACACGTCGCACACTAAACAGGGACGTTCACAGCCGAGGGTAAATCTCAGCACTTCGCCCGTCTTCGTCGTGTCTTCTAAGGAAGAGGCCAAGGCTGTGGGAGTTTACAGTAGCCTGCCTACCTGGCCACTCCAACACTGCGCGCAATGTGCCTCCGTCAATGGCCAGCTGTGTGCCAGCAGCAGCAGAGCTGCCAGGAGCCTTCCTACAAACACACACACACACACACACACACACACACACACACACACACACAGTCAGACGTACTGTACAACATATCCAGCAGCCCCATACTGTATACACACGTATTTTAATTTAGCATAAGGATGCATCAGCTTGCCTAACTCATGTAATAAAATGTATTTGCGGTGTCTTATCCAGCCTGTTGTAAATCCCTGCCCTTCCTAAGCACAGTGGTGTTAAAAGGATTAATAGAATTAGATGCTAGTTAACCTCATTGATCAGCCATGTACTTCTTAAATTATCTAGGCTATTAAGGAACCAGAGCATGGATTTGAATTCCATCTAACATCTAATGCAGCACTTTGATTTGCATCCGTGTATGAAAGGTGCTATATAAATAAACTTGCCTTGCCTTGCCTAATGTGCGCTGTTTTTTCCCCACAATATCCTCGATCTATAATACAAATCTATACTTCAACAAAATATGATCATACTTTGATTTAAGTTCTGGTCTGTTTCTCTTTCCCTCTAAAAGGGATCTTTGCCTATCTGAATTACCGAGTGCCTCGCACCAGAAAGAAGATATTTGAGACACTGGTGAAGGGACTGCAGAGACTGGAGTACAGAGGGTACGATTCAGCAGGTAAGACACTCGGCTTCACAGTGTTACCACACACACACACACACACAAACACACACACACACACCATGCACAAAAGCTTATAGTATTCCCCGGCAGGACTTGCGTGTCATGTCCTTAATAAATGGCAACATTTGACAGCAGTCAAAGCATTAAAAACAATTAGCCAGATATTTAATGATTTAGGTTTGAGGTTTTCTTTTTCGCTGTTAACGGCCCTGAAACACATACACACTTAAATTACACACAATTAACTTGACAGTCAGTAAATACTGAGGTCTCTTGTTGGTTTGGTACCGTAAGGACACAAGCACACCCTGGTCCTTTGAACTGCACCTTACTGCACATGTGATTCTTGACGTTTAATGTGAATGTCATAATGATGATGTTGAGTGAAATAAAGAGAGACTAGTATAACAGGCAACACCTACAACAACAAGGAAGAGTAAAGTGGGTTTCCTTCAGGTACACCTTTAATCATGAAACCAGAGAGTAAAAAAAACTCATAGACTAATATCAAATATAGAATATAAATAATCGAAGTAATGGTCAGATAATCATGATGTAACGAAGGACTTCACTCAGTATGATGTACCACTTTACTTGGGGATCACCTACAAGAGTGACACATTACTATAATATACTAATAACACATTTTTCGTAATTATTAATCAACGAGGCTGCTAGTTCAGAGCTAATCAGGAATGACGTATGAAGAAAGTAGTGTTTATTCTTCTGATTCACAGATATTAATGAACTAATCACCATCATCATAAATAAATCATTATCCATATCTTAATGATTCATTAATAATGAATAATAAATAACAATGAATTAATAATCAGGTCATTCCTGATTCGTTCCTCTCTCGTTCCTTAGTAACTCACATTTTTGTGTACCGTATTGTAAAGTGTTACGACACTGCTGGGAAATATAAAATGTTTTAGCTACCACTACATCTTAACCCTTGTGCTACCTTGCCGGGTCATATTGACCCAGTGGCCCATTGTCTTGACCCAGTGTCTTCTCCTCAGGGTAGCATAGGGTTAAGAAGCGGCACTGACTTCCAACTCAGAATATCCTGCCACCTGGATATTTAATAATGTTCAAACAAACCCTCACACACACTTTGTGTTTATTCATCCTATTTGAGCAGGATGTACGCAACTAACAGGTCCTTTGAAGGCTGTTAAACACCGTGTACTACACACACACACACACACACACACACACACACACACATTAAACAATAACTAATACTTCAGATCATCTTACAATCTGGGTCACTATTTAGATCACCCATCTGTGTTTTCATGATGACGTTGAATCTGACCTCTTATCACTAGTATATGGAAGTGTGTGCTTAGTGCTTTTCTTACCTCACTATAAAAGTATCTATTTCATTCCCCTCATGTCTGTTTGCAGGTATCGCTGTAGATGGCCCTAACAAGACCGCCACTGACGCCAATAACAACGCCATCTGCTTGATCAAGAAGAAGGGGAAGGTCCAGGCTCTGGATGAGGAGCTATACAGTAGGTTTATGCTCATATGATATTCACATTTCTCACGGCAGATTTTCTATGTAAAACTTGAGTTTCTAATGTTTTTAACATCATCATTTTGCTAATTTTGAAGAGATCCTCCTAAAATCAAAAGCTCTATGCCCCCACTTCATCGGACATAATGTGCTGCATTTTTCTGTCTATAAAATTCCTCACAGTCTGTTCATGTCAGTAAAGGGATTGGTGTTGTGTTTTGCTTGTGCAGAGAGAGACTCGCTGGACCTGGAGGAGGAGCTGTGCACACACTTTGGCCTCGCTCACACTCGCTGGGCCACACACGGAGAGCCGAGCGCTCTCAATAGCCACCCTCATCGCTCTGACAAGGATAATGGTAATATGTACTAATGTACTTTCATGCATGCTTACATATACAGTACAGTATATGAATGCAACTAACACCTATGCTCAACCAACTTTAGATATGTGCAAAACACACTGTAGAAGTGTCAATATTAATGGCTGTTATAAGGGTCTCAGTGAAACAGAGTAGATTCATTTGATGATGAGGTAAAAATGGAAAAATCAAGATGAGCTCTGACCTTTCACTTTATTTATATCCTTTTATAATGGCATATCACCTTGGCTTAGCATTACAATAAAAGGTTATGGGGAGCATACCTTTATTTAACACACCCTCACACACCCATTCGTTCAAAACAATTACGCAGCCACCTCTGTGTTATTGGAGTGCCATGTTTAGGTGTGTCCATAAGAAGTCAAAAGCCTGAGAATGTTTGTCATCCTTTTGGTTGTAAATGGCTGCTTTCACTATGCTGCTCCATCGTGTCATTGTGCTAATACTGTACGTCATTTTCGTTGCTGCTGAATCCACTGTTTTGTCTTCATTCATTAACTTCCATTGTTGAACCTTCTTGTAAAACAGTCTTTTTATAACACCAACCTGCACAACCACATGCAATTAACATACCACTGTCAGTGTGGCAGATGTTTATTGTAGCTCTATTTTCTGTTTGTTTGGACCTCAGACAAAATGGAAACTAGAGTGTGAATCCAAATTAGTTTAATCAAAAGAAAACATGAGTTTTTGACCTTTAGCCTTTGTCTAATCTGTTCACTCTTGCTCCCTTTGCTCAGAGTTTGTCGTCATCCACAATGGCATCATCACCAACTACAAAGAGTTGAGGAAGTACCTGGTAAGTCACTGTATCATAATAAATAAAGTTTGTCTTACTATTACTATTACTTCTGTCATCGTCTGTTTAAGAATGAGGCAGTGCATTTCGTATTGTTCTGTCCACAGGATAGACAAATGTACACATTTGGCCATATCATTTGTTATGTACATTTAGCTGGGTTTGTTTTATGAGTCAGTCAGCCCACTGCAGAGTTAAGCACTGCAAGCAAAGGACCTAACAAAAACATATAAATGTATTTGCAAGAATTGTAAACTAATTAATATGATAAGATATATATTCAGAAAACACTGGACTACAAAAACATTGTATAACGTTTATGAGAGGTTGAAATCAGTTCATCAATTATCTCATCACTCCAGCTGTCAGCACTAAAACGGTCTATTGAGAGAACATTAATGAATATTACTGATTAACTAAGAAGTGATGTGGTGCCACTTTATGCTTGGGCAAAAGTCATTCTTGATTGGAATATACAAACTTGTGCGACGTAACTTTCACATTTTCTCTCTGCAAGAAGCCGACCCCCTGACTCCTTAGTAATAGGGGAGTGTATTTTTTGTTGACGTAAGGAAAAAATAGAATAATTTAAAGCTGAAATAAACGTTTCTTTTGTTAATACTGCACTTGACAATACCAGCGAAGTCCGTACAAACTAGATTGTTGCACATGAAACATACAGTGTGAAATTATACTTCATTGGCCCATGCAGCTTAAGTGTGTAATATCACTTTAGCAGATAAAGTTTTGAAGAGCTTCATCTTTAAAATGATATGAGACAGAAGTGCAACTCTGGATGCCAAGTGAAAGTTGTTGTCGTTTAAACATAATATCCATTTCTTATATTCAGCAATATGCAGAGAGTGTTGGGTTTCCGCCTTAAAACTGAAAGCTATTACCTTCGTTTGATGTTTGATATTAATACATTTGATGTTGTGCAGCCCTGCTTGTGTTTACAGTAGACAATAAACCCTTTTAATATATTTTAATATCAGTGCACCAATATACCAAAGCAAACTCCATGTGTGTGAAAACCTACTTGGCAATAAACATGATTATGATTTTGGTTAACAGCACAGTTTACTGTCACCATCTTAAGCACTTGATGAGAAGCAACCAGAAACAAAGATATAGGTGGACTATGTGAAAAAGCTGTTTGTGTAGGATAACTGACGGCATATATCCCCTGTGTTTATGTTTATATTAATATAAACTGTATCTTGTACCTTCTTCAGATCACCAAAGGATATGAGTTTGAGTCAGAGACGGACACGGAGGTGATCCCGAAACTGATCAAATATGTTTATGACAACCACGAGAGTGACAAGCTCAACTTCTCCACCCTGGTGGAGAGGGTTATTCAGCAGCTGGTGAGTAGCTCACATACAGCAACACGACGTTCACAAAACGGACTACTGCTATCTATGCCGTAAAAACACACCAACCTCTCGTCTGCGCTTTATTTGATGTCAGGGGCTCGCGTCTATTACTTTAATCTGCCAGTGAGACACGCCACAGTTTCTTAGCTGTTTTAATTCAGCTCCATGTTAAGAGATGGAAATTTGTATATCCAGCTTACAACTCCAGCGGCAGCTATGAAGGGTAGCATCGTGTAGCTTAGTATCATGAAATATGTCACTGACCGGTCATACACACACACACACGCACTAATTTGCTCATTCTGACAGAAATTTGTATACCATCACAAAAACAATCTCTATAGCAACCGCCCTAGCAGCATCACAAGTGACATCATCACTCATGAGATTGAGCAAGCCTCTCTTTTCCACTCTGGGATTTTCATTCTTCAGAGTTTCACACTTTTGGTTGGAGTGGGTTCTTTCTCCCCAGTAGAACAAAGGAGGCAAACACAGTCACCCTGGATTTGGAGTAATGGGAACCAGATAGTTAGACCCACCCTCACAGCCCTGACAGCCTCCTCTTGCCTCCCTCTCCATGTTTACCCCCCCCCCCCCACCCCACCCCACCCCACACACACTTTTGACAACACCACACACAAACACACTCTCCAGCCGGTTTTGCTCCTAACCACCACAGGCAGCAGTCATTGCTTTCGAAATACAGCTGATGTTATACAATAGAGGTCTTATTTCTCTTAACCCGCCCCCGCCTCTACCCCACTACTTCCCAGCAATCACCCCTCAACCCCCCACCACAACCAAACCCCACAGGCCCAGAAGAAACGCTTGTTTGTGTTCAGAAAATGATTCTCTGAAAGGTTACATACTTTCCAGGAATTTACTGCTAACTTTACCTTTACATTTGAATTTTTACATTTTGAATCATCTCTCCTCGTCCTCCCTAACGGTTGGTCCTCTTCAACATTGGTTTATTTCAGTCTTTCATCAAGTCAGTGTAAACTCAGCATTTCCTCTGCTTCTCTCCATCCAAGGAGGGGGCCTTCGCTCTGGTGTTTAAAAGCAGTCATTTCCCTGGAGAGGCTGTGGCAACTAGGTTAGTACGCATACACACACACACACACACACAGTGCTCTAATATTTCACTTCACATTTTGGTCCAGTACTTGCAGTGAGCGAGACTCATTGGATATGAGTCATCCTTGTTATTACCAATATGAAGCAATCCCAAATATGATTTGAGAAGACTGCTTTGATTTAGTCACTGTGGCTTAACTCAGCTAACATCCATTACATGTGGCATGTTATGACTCTGGAACATGCTCTGCTAATGATAATGGGCCAATGTGCTGTTTTTCAAGTACGTGTGAGAATGGGTGTAAATTCCTGTCCGCCTGCATGTGTCAGTCCTATCTGCGTCTAGAGACCCAGGCAGAGGAGGGGAGCAGAGCAGAAGTTGAATACAGGTTCCCCCTCTCCCGTCTGGGCCTCTGGCCTCTGGGATGCTGGCCTACGTCGGCTTTCTGTGACTCATTAACGGAAAAACTAGAAAGTTTCCTGTTTCTGCTCTGGGAAATGCTCTTGCCACTTAGACTCCTGGTTTATCACTTTGCATGACTTTATTTGACTTCATACCCTCTGTGGTTAAGTGAGCCATCATTGATCAGGGGAAAGGGAAATTGGTGGGGCACTGGAGTGAGAGAATAGCAGAGGGCAACGGGTGGAGGGCAGAAGGGCAGCAAAATTAAGATAGATAAGTGGGCCATTTTTTGTATTTTATGCAAACAGGTTTCCTGACTATCTCAGTGTTGGCCGGGCTGTATCTTGGCAAACCTTCTGCTAAAGTCTATACACTTTGGCATCTCATTTGTCTATTTGTCTATTGTCTATTGCTTGTAGTTTCTGAAGAAAATATTCTGGTAGCTGATATCAGTATATTACACATAGCATTGCATTGTTTCCCAGGTTGGAGGGATGGAGGAATGTTTCTAATTATCTAGTGACGCTAGCCACCACCCGCCTTGTGTCATCAAGGATCAACCTCTGGGCAAGGCTTTTGCTCTCCTCTCTGCTTCTTCTTCATTAACTTTTTATCAGTCTATTGTTCTTCCATTCTCTTTCTTTCACTTACACCCTCCTTACTTCTCTGACATCCTTTGCTTCCCGTTTCTCCCTCCCTCAGGGTAAATATCGTATTGGATAGCGACCACATGTTTCTGTTTGCAAGCCTCCCTTTTTAAGCCCCACACCCCTTAGAAAGACCAGCGGTCTTACATCAGCGCAGCCGAGCCCCAGAGAGAGAAATAAGGGATGCAGACAGAGAAAGACAAGAAATAAGGAGAGGCCTTTTGACGCAGTTTCTCAAGAATTGTTGTCATACTAATTAACTTCGCCACGAAGAGGTTTTGTTTTGATATATGTTTGCGCAATGGTCACAGGATGAGTGTGTAAAGGTTTGATCTATTTTAAGGTTAATCTCACGCCCCACTCTCTCACCTGTTGACTCTACATGTGGTTGCACCATCCCTGCCTCCTATCCACAGCCAATAGGAGAAATCTATTTGGAATCAGTAGCCAATGAGGAAGTGGTGACTCAGTCCAAGAACTATGAGCACATACTAGAGGGACGTAGACAAAACAGATGATCAGTTTACCTGTCTGATGTTCAAGATTAGATTGGTTAGATGTCTTAGCCTCTATCTGCACATGGATAAACTCAATCAGTCAGATTGTGTATAAAACGAATTTAACAAAGAGGTTGAGGTGGTACACAGAGAGAATAAAATGAACAGGTGGAGGAAAAGGGAGGAGCGTTCACAAGTAGTGCAAAGGAACTTTTGTTTGGAATAATACGGTAGGATAGGATGTCAGGTTACCTCAACATTCAAACATTTTCAAACCGCCATGTGAGTGTGTGTGTGTGTGTGTGTCTGACATGTTGTGTTTCTACAAAGCCTAATCCTCTCCTTTTCTCTCCTTGCTTCATTCTTGTCTCGGCAGGAGAGGAAGTCCATTGCTCATTGGTGTGCGAAGCGAGCACGAGCTGTCGACCAAAAACATCCCCATCCAGTATAACAGTGGTGAGCTCTGTTCCTCCCTCAGTCTGCCATTATCCGCTTACACTGCACCCTAAATCTTTGCATAAACACACACTCACACACATTCACAGCAGCATACACAAAGCTTGGAAAAATTAACTAAATGTAAGATTTATAGACTTGAGAGAGGATTCACTGTTTATTAGCAATTTCAATCTTAAAGCATATTCAATTATTTGAAATAATCTTGTTCCTGTTGATAATCATCTGTGTCTCTGAGCTGCATGAAGATACTCCATCAATCATGGTTTGGAGTTTGCAAATAACATTTTGGAAGCTGCTTGCTTAGTCACAAAAAATTGAATAAAATGATTAAATATGGACTTCTTAGATCCAGACAGACTGCCCTAACAGGAAGTTTCTTTGTGGAAAAAATACATCAATTATCATCAATTTAAAATTGATTTCCCTCTTCAAGTTGTGTGTTATCTAATTTCTAAGAGCCAAACCAACAATGCATTAGTCCTTCTTTCAACAACTTGTCTGTGGCTCTCAACCCCAAGCCCATTCATTCCCACTGAAGTTGTAAATCTTGAAAATGGGTCACAAATATATACTTTCATTTTAGAAAGACTAAATAATTTCCTAAAACAGCTGGGCACTGCAGTTGTGAGCAAACTTAAACAGAAGTAAATATTTGTTAGGTACTATATCCAGCCACTAAAATGGTGCTCAAGTGAGTATTTACAGCAGCTGGACTGTGTTCAAATAAACTACAGTGCCTGAGTTTATCGTAATGAAGGATCACTGATGTGTTTTTAATAGTTTTTTAACAAGGGAGCTTTATGGCACAGAGGAATATGCTAAATAAGGCCTTGGCTACACAGGTATACTAAGGAGGATACATTTATTATTGGTTATATTTTTCATGGACCATTTGACAATAAAATATATATATATACACTACCGTTCAAAAGTTTGGGGTCACCCAAACAATTTTGTGTTTTCCATGAAAAGTCACACTTATTCACCACCATACGTTGTGAAATGAATAGAAAATAGAG
>JAVQJL010027633.1:0-78697 GCA_036024295.1 Nannoperca obscura
CAGTCTCGGCTCAGAATTTTTTTTGGGAAGGGGGGGGGGGGTTGCATCTTGGAATTGGCATTAAAGATTGAATTGACAGAAACAAAGATTGACACAAAGAGAAATGGACAGAGCAGGAGGGGGGGGGGGGAGGTGTAGATAGAGATGGAGAGACAAGGACAGAGGGCAGAGAAAAAGACAGAGGGAGGGAGTCAGACGGCATTGACCTTCACTCCATCCAGAACCACGTACAACATTCAGCACATATGGCTCCACTTAATGTGGCGAGAGTGTGTGTGTGTGTTTGTTTGTGTGTGTGTGTGTATTTCTATTTCTGCCTTACTCGTAGGAGTGTGACTATTAGTATGAGCGTGCACGCTTCCCTATGTGTGTCTTTGATTTTGTTTACATGCTGATGTTGACTTGTGCGTCGACACGTGGTGTAGATGTGTGTGTGTGTGTGTGTGTGTGTGTGCGTGTGTGCCTGCAAACACAGTGTGTATCTTAATTGGACTCCATTCAAGTGTTTAATTACTCATTAGAGATGCTGCAAAGCAATCTATACACCAGCTTTCCCCGTTCGCTCCCTCTGCCCTCTGTGGCTTCCAACCCGCAGAGACTCAAACGCTTTGACCCAAACTACATGGATTAGTTCACCTCGTCAATCTGGATCAACCCATCCATATTAGATGAAGATCCTTAAACCAGAGGGTGATGCCGGAACGAGGCAGAGAGTTAATAAGTCAGTCAGTTTGACAACTCCTGTGAAAGATTAGTAGTCAGACAGTCAGTCAAACGGCTGGCCACTTCTTTCATCCAGTCAGTTATCAAGGTAAGGTAACATAATTGTGCCGTCAGTCTGTCAATCACTCTGTCTGATGATGTGTCAGTCAGACTGTCAATCAGAGAGCGAAAAACCCCGTAAACCCTTTCTTGTAAGTAAGCTAACTGTTAACTGTAGCACCTCCGTGTATCAGATAAAAAACACAATTTATTAGGTACAGCTGGCTGAAACTAATGCGGTCTAATATCAAAGTCCTGCGATAAATCCTACCTTCATGAGGGTTATAATAATTTAAATGTATAGTATTAGTATTAGTCTGTCCTAATATTAGTCTGTCCAACCCATTTTTATCAATGAGGGTATGCTTAACCAAAAGACGTCTCTGTTATACAGCACTACAAACTACATCCTCCAAAAAATCCTCTCTAAAACAGTTTCAATAAAAACAAAACATTATAAAAATTACAAGGTAGGATTTATTGCATGTGTTAGTTTTATCTAGGTGTATATATCAAACTGGCAACTGAGTCTAAAGTGAATTAAAATCCCTATATATCATAAAACACATGGAGTAATAAGTAAAAAAGTCTGGGTTTCCTCAAAGTTGGGGCTAAAAATGTCAAAGAACGATCCTCTTTGTCCTGATCCTGGACTGTGGATATTTTGACATCATTTAATTGCCAGATCTGAAGAGTCTACGGGGTTAAAAGATCATTAAATATGTAACAGAGCCAAACCATGGAGCGGTTGGCAGCCCAAAGAGGGCAAAGATGCTCTCCTTGCCAAATGTGGGCTGGACGTTTTGTGAAAATCTATAGTGGAAATTCAACAAAAGAAAAGTTTTTTGGTGGGTCTGAACAAAATATTGGTGGTCATGTTGATTGACAGCCAAAAAAACTAATTAAAACTGCATCATAAAATCTAAAATATGCATGTGTATTGATGGAATGAAAAATAAATAAGCCCGCTCTACTCCCTTCTTTAAACATTGACTCTGTGGATACGTGACATTTCTGCAGGGCACCGCCACAAATCCTTTCTTGTCTTCGCGCCCCCCACCCGGCTCTGTGCCGAGTGATTCCTATTGGTGTGCTCGGACACCAGCCATCAGCTCCTTCGCTCTTCGCTTTGGGCCAACCTTGTCGATACCAATACGGCCCCACTGCTGTTTGCGCTGTCGACTCTGCCAAAGCCGGTGCTGCATCATGCTGAATGCCCCTCAGAAAACACGGAGACTGATACAGGCATATCATGCACTCTGCCTGTCAGCTTGTCAGATGCGGCGCGTGTGCCCGAGCTCTCATCTCGTCTGTCTGACTAACTCGGCCTGCTTGTCCATCCATCAGTGGCTTTGTCACTCTATCTGTCTGGCTTTGGGTCTATTCTGTCTCTTACTCTTCGTTTGGATGTTTTAGCTACCACATCACCAAGGTGACAATTATCCTTCCAGGGGGTCTAGAGATTTGCTTTCCGACAATGTTTGTTATGTAAATTCAGTCCGTGGGTGTCGGGTTGTATGTGTCTGCATGTATGATGGGGAGCATGTTTGTCTCTGACAGTGTGTGCATGTGTATGTGAATTTGCCTGGGATTGGCACAGGCGGCGCTTAATCCGCAGGGGGCGCCTATGTTGAAGAAATACATAGTAACCTTTCAGATGTGCTGAATGTCACCCGGGTGATCTGTGGGCGACATTATTCAAAGTGACAGATGTGGAACTTGTCAAAACAACACAACTTGAGCTTGGGAACGTGAGCGTGCGCTGGCTGTGGTTTACATGCTGTGCTTGCTCCATTGTACGTACAGTATGATACTCCTGTGTGTGATGTTGTGTCTATTTCCTGGTGTTGTTGTTTGTGTGCGTGCTTCCACAGAAGTGAGAACCAAGAGCTAATTTACATAATTAAACGTGCATCTGGGTTTATGAATCCCAGTATTTCCGTGTGTGTGTGTGTGGATTTACATGTGTCTCATGGTGCACGTGTTAACATATTCTGTCAGAATGCGTTATGTAATGTACCTATATGGTATATTTATGTACCTAAATGTGTTTATGTAGAGGGGAGGTAACGTATTTACTTTGCCCCACATACCTAAGCATTGGCAGCAATGCAGCAGGAGTTGCAGGCAGAGATGACAGCATGAGAAAGGAACACCTCATGCTGAGAGAAAAGCAGCTATACAGTCTTAGCAAGAGGAAGATGCGTGTGTGGAGGAGTCATTTTAAACATTCAAAAAGAACCAGCAGAAAGCAGGAGGAGGCAGGCAGGTTGGGGAGAACTGAAATAAACGAATAAGGGGGAAGAAAGTTAAGACAGACGAGAAAACAAGGAGGAGAAAACAAAAGGGGGAATGAGAGTCATGAAGACTGAAAAGAGGAGAACGTAACAATGTCAAAAGATGCTGCTGTGCGCCTGGAGAATGAGAGAAGAAGAAAAAGGGGAAGGGGAGCGAGTAAATGAACGTGAAGTGAGGAGAGATGAAGATTGAGCGAAAGAAAGGAAAGAAAAGGAGCAAAAGACAGAGTGAAGACATGGGCAGACGAAGATGGAGAGATAGAAACGGAGAGTAATGTGGAATTAATTGGAGAGACATTGAGAGTGACTGAAGCTGCAGCGCAGCAGACTGAGGCAGCAACGTAACCGGGGCTACTCGCATACACCCACAAATGCACACACGCGCACACACACACACACACACACATGAAACAGTCTGCAGTTTTCTTCCTGCCAAAAAGCTAAATGAGGTGAAATTGTGCACATTTCAGATGCTGAATATAAAATTGTACATTTAAAAGACTCCACATTTTCATTTAGCCAACAGTGCCTGGAATTGTGCCGTGGTTAGCCGGCAATAATGGTGCAATCTCTTTGTGTTGGTATGTGTTAGAGAGTAAACCCGATGTTCATTACTGTCAATATGAGAATGATGATAAACTCTGTGCTGGCACAAAGTATCACCCACTGTGCCGGCAGATAGAAGTTGGCAACAAAAGCTGAATTTTCCCAAAGTTTTTGCCTTCAACTGGAGAAGTGAAGATGAATCGGATGGGTAAAAAATTAAAAATCGATCCACACCTGATTCGTCCTCTTTTTCCTCTTGACTCCTCTTCCAAGAAACATGGAGTGATGTGGGGAATAAGCAACAGGCTTTTAAGAGAGTAAGAACTTTGAAATCACTGGGCTCTTTGAATGCTTGCCTTACAGGACTACTGAATGTAGCCCATACAGTAGTCCTGCTCTGCGTGTGCTACAGTCTCTTAATTGAGGAGCTGTCATTGTTTGTCTGTAAATATAGCCTCCTTTTAGTTTACATGGATGTTTGCCTGACGCAAATCTTGTATGTCGAAATCTTGCATCATTCCATTTTTTTTTTTTTTTTGGAGCTTCCCTTTGAAGCATCTTTTGAACCGAAATCTTGATGGCGTGAGGAAAGCATCCCGCACCCAGAACAGTGTTTTATTAGGCCTGAAGCGTGAATGCCGCATCAGCGAGATTGACGGACGGAGATCAAGTGAAGCCGGAGCGAAAAAGAGAGAAAGTTACGGATGGAGAGAGGGGTGACACAGCGAGAGTGAGAGAATGAAGCATCCTTTGATGTTTGTTGGTTGAGCCGGCCTGCTGTTTAGAACGCAGGCAGGTATGGTAAACACTGGAGTCTTCTCCGACCAGAGGCTTTGATCACAGCCATGCTGCGAGATGATGTTGATGACTCAGTGATGCCAGAATACTAAGGAGTGGCCACTACACACACACACACACACACACACACACACACACAGTTATAACTGTACATGGTGATACTTGCATCTACATGCTTTCATTCTCGCTTAATTTTCATTTTAACTTTTAAACTCCTCAATTTCTGCATTCTTTTCATCCAGACGTGCACACACAAAGTACCATAAAACCCTTTTACACAGACTCTTTTCCACTGATTGTGGTCCAAGAGCCTTTTTACATCCAGATGAGAGCAAGTAGCCAAAAAAGCCAAGTCCTTCAAGCTGCATCTGGCTAACCTCACCAGACATTTCAATCGCAATGAAAGAGTGAGGAGAATCCGTGTGGCATGAGGGGATTAGGAACGAGGCAAACCATCATATCATATTGCACCGGTTTACACACAGGCAATATTAAAAAGAAATGGCTTGAAGCGGGCAGAACAAAAAAAACTAAAAAGAACCATGTACTAAACAACACGCACTTCAACACCAATCTGTTTCGTGAGCATCTGTTAAGATTCTTTCTTTTTCATGAAGACACTGCTGGGTTTCAAAACCAAAATAAATGGTACAGTTTTAAAGATCTTTCTTCCTACCCTTCCTAAATGTAATTATCAAGCTTTCCTACTTTTGGTAGTTTTACGTGTGGAAATTATATTGACTTTCAATATGCCAGAAATACAAAAAGCTATACAAAAAGCTAATGAAAGATAATCAAGTTTTATCACACGGAAAATAAGAAGTACATACACTATTTCTGGTCCCGGTGATAAAAGTTTACACAGAACGAGTAAAAGGATTAGTGGAACTTCATAATTTTGCACTGTACTTTGCTGTAAGCTACTTTAAAGCCCCCGTGTGTGTGTGTAGAAGGTTGTACCACTGTAGTGTAGCATCTGTCGTATTATTTTGATGGGATAAGTTTTGGAAAAGTTTTTGTTTGTCGAAAAATCTTAATTCAGTTTGGTGTAGTCTATGTAGGTGTTGCTTAACACTCATATATTCTCAGTGTCCTCAGGTTGGATACATTGTCTTTTTTCTTACTACAACTTGGGGTCATCAAAGTCAGAAATGACAAACGTGCACACATACAGTAGGGGCTTTAAAGAGCCTGTTATTAATATTCCCAAGCTTTACAAGGCTTTATAGTGAGGTTCAGCTCATTGTTTAAAACTTTACTGTTTTAAACCACTCTCATACCGTCTCCTAGCGTTTCATAGCACAGCAGGCAGCTTTTTATCAGCAAAAAACGCTCTAAAATCCTGCTCAGTGGCAAACAGTTAGCAACTCTTAAACATATTCTATTTTATTTTTCCTTTCCTTCTAAATGCCCATTTGTTTCTCCCTTGTTTCCCATAGTCTTGTATTTAAAGTACTTTATTGGTCAATCGCAGGCAGAATTATGAAATATTAGCGTCATGCAAATCCCTTAAAATACAGTGTTACAGAATTTTTTTACGTCACGTAACAGGTTTGTTAGGGTTTAAATAATATGCAAACTGTGAGGTCCAATCACGAATGTGCACACTGAAAGAAAGACACCAATACCTACACACACACGCACGCATAAGTTCAATGAGGAAAAGACACGCCGCAAGTGTGAGTGCATTCCCATGTCTTTCTGGCCAGTGCAGTGTGTGTGTTTAATTCCAAATGACACGCAGTCTGAGAAGAGGGGGATGCAGGGACACATTCATCCACACATAACTGCACACCAACATGTACTGTTTAACAGCTTGGAGTGCAGTGGCGCACACCTGCGCACACACACACACACACACACACCTGCACACACAGTTTCCTCTCGCCTGTGCGTATTAGGAATGCAGACAGTGTCACAGGAGCAGGGCAGGGCGCTGAGTAGCTTAATACAACCTAATGTATCCTGGCACATTAGCCCTTTCTTGGATTAAGCATCATCACTCATCGAGACCCACTTTACCAAGCTACCATTTAACCAACCACACACACACACACAATTACATCCAGGCATGCAAACATACACTTCATTGTATGCCTAAAGTACTAATGCTCAGATGGTAGTCATCCATAAATGTGTCAGTGCCCAATCAATAGGCAAATCACATTTGTCTCAGATGGAAAACCCCAATCATACAAATTGAAATGAAAGATAGAAAAACTCCTCCTCCATCTGCTCTTCTTCCAGCTGGCCTCCTTCTCCTATTTCTCCTCCTCCTCCTCCTCTTCTTCTGCTCTTTCTATCCTCCTTCTTTTCTCTGTGTTCTGTCTTGTTTTACTCTCATTTTTTGCAATCTCACTATTCCTCTCTCCGACGCCCTCCTCTCCATGTCTTTCTCTTTCTTTTGTCCTCACTCCGCGTGTATCGCCATTATACTCACTTTTCTTTCTGTCTCCCACATTCTGTTTTTTCTTTTTTAGCCCTTTTATTCTCATTCTGCGCATTTCTCCCCACCCTGTTTCTCTCCATGCCTTTCCCTTTTACTTGTTAATCAGAGTTGATTGGGAGCAGAGAGAGCCGAGAGGAGCTCCCTAGTGGATCAATGCCTCTAAATGATCTGTTCAAGCATCCCTTTTAGAACCTGCAAAACTCGCTCTGATAGGGCACCGAAGCATGAAGGCGCTCATTTCACATCTAACTCACTTCCTGATTTGCCCTCTGGGAGAGAGATAGGACTGCCGTTATAGGGATAATTTGTCCCAAAGCTAAATATCCCACTAACCAAGAGTGCTTAGACAAAATGTCTTCATTCCAGGCAATCGATTACTGCCAAGGTGAGGGGGAAAATGATGAATTTGTTTAAAAAGCTCAATCTGCGTGTGCGAGCGCCATCTGAGACGTCGAGATTGCCCAACAACTGGGTTTGTTTATATTCATTTGATTGAAGAACATTTTCCTGCGTCTCAAATTTACTGAGTTTTCTGAGAAACAAGATTTGATAACGCGCGGCAGCTGAATTTTAAATGTATTTGCCGTGGTACATTTGAAATAAAAATTGATCCTTTCCATGGTGCCCAATGCTGTTAACAACGCACCAGCACCAGAAAAAGTTGCCACTACAAACACAGATATGCATACACCCACAAAGAGATTTGATATTACACCACAATATCATACTGATTAATTTTAAACAGCCTTCAAAATGTTAGATGGTTTACTGAAGAACATCTCAAAGTGAAACTTGAATTTAAATGACTGTGGGTTTTTAAAAATGCAAAAACAAAAGGATTATCAAGTCATGCCCTTGGGACATATTATTTATGGAGTACTAGTAAATAAAATATTTGAAGTATCACATATTTATGAGTTACTGATGTAATGTGTTTTCTCTCAGAAGGAGGCTGATATGAAAGCAAACAAAGCATGTATGTATTTTAAGACTTGTGGTTAAACAAATATTACATTTGTGAGTACTAATTCATCATTAGATGTGAAATATTGATTGATCAATTTCAGCTTTGAATCACATTGAAATGAATAAAGATTCGCCTGTTTTTAGGGATAAAGTGATTTTCTATATTTTACCAAAACCAGCAAGACTTGTCTGTGTAGCCTAAAGTTAGATTTAAACATTAGCTTATTCCTTTGTGCCATAGACATTCCTTGTTGTCCAAAAATGATTATAAATACATATATGAGCTACGCTGTTGCACTGGGTGATTTGTTCCTTTAAAACCATAAGCATGGGCACTGTAGAGAACCACAATGTGTATAAATCTGCAGCTCATAACAACACTTGAAATGACGATGAAAGCATGTATTTGTTTTTAAAGATTTACGTCCTCAGAACAAATGAGAGAGCCACAGACAAGATGTGGAAGTCATTAAATATCCAGAAACAGACAACATATTGTTGGTTTTGGTTGTTTAATGACATTTGTTGCTATTAAAAGGCAGCTATACTTATCCATAAGACTGTTTCACTCCAGCGACTTCAAAATTGTAAACAGAAGTTAATTTCCCATATAAGCAACAAAAGCATTACAGCATAATCACAAACAGAGCCTGTTCTGTGCAGGGAAATGCAGCCATATGTTTTTAATGTACTATAACTGCTTTTGTAGAGATTGTTGAACGAGCACTCGCCAACTGAGTTCAAGCACCATCTTATGCGTTTCCATATGTTACCTGCAATTATTTTACATGCTGTTTGACTCAGTGCCAGAAGGAGGTATATACCAAGTAGAATTACCTCAATATATAGCCTCCTAAATGTGTGTGTATCTATACAAATATTTCTTTTTCAGTAACCTCTGATCCGCATGTGTATGGAACTAAGTGGGCATTCACCACAGCTGCCTCTACACACTGCTAGAGGGGGTGGGATAATAATGTGTGCTGTGAACCATCACATGACCGACTTCTCTTGAGTATCATACGAGAAGGCTCATCCAAGCAGTCTGACTGGAAAAAAGATCATATTCCAAACATGCTAATAATTCCCATGAAGCACAGCTCACCGAGCTTTATTAAAAATAAAAAATTGGTTACTATGCAGACTTTTGCTGTAGCCAGAAGGATTACTATTGATTTTTCTCTTGTTTATTAAATAATTAACAAACAAAAAACAAAACACCCGCTAGGATATGAGACGCCCTATCAGAAAGCATTTGTTGAAGTGTCCTTGAGCAATGTGTGGAGTCTCGAAGGTTAGCTGTTTTGTGGCTGAATGTGACAATCATGCAATTCCACTAAGTGGCTCACAGTTTCCTTTATGCTGTGCAATCATACAGAAATCCAATACAGGTAGTAAATATTGTAAAGAATTGTATAGGGGTTCTCTCTCAAAATATATTCCATCTCATTTTACCTTGGTAGACTATTCCTGAAGACTTCTCACCTCTGCCCAATGAAAATGTTGTTTATATTGTTTTCTACTCCTCTGTGTCTTGCAGGTTCTGGCATGGAGAGTACAGGGTGGCAGTGAACATTAATGACTATCTGGACATCTACTGTCCTTACTACGAGGGTCCTCCGTCCCACGGGCGCATGGAGCGCTACATCCTGTTTATGGTCAACCACGAGGGCTACACTTCCTGCCAGCACAGGATGCGTGGCTTCAAGCGCTGGGAGTGCAACCGTCCCAGCGGTCCCGACGGACCCCTGCGCTTCTCAGAGAAGTTCCAGCTCTTCACCCCCTTCTCCCTGGGCTTTGAGTTCAGGCCCGGACACGAGTACTACTACATCTGTGGGTTATCAGCTAGGCAGTGTGTGTTTCTGTGTGAGATTGTGTGTGCGGGTCAAGGGTGTTTGTTGCGTGCGTGTGCGCGCGTCTGTGTTTGTGTGTTAGCCACGCTTCTGTTCAATATGCATCTGTAAACGATATGCAAATATGCAATCAACAGAGGTTGATTGAGAGAGTTCTCAAACACAGCCCACCATGTCGCTCGCACACCCACAGTCGTGCATAAATACACCTTCCATCTTTCACTCGCTCCCCCTACTCTCTCTCACTCTTTATTTCTTGATGTATCTCTCTGCTTCTGTCGAGATCATAAGTGGTGTGCTCAGCAAAGTGGTAAAAATGTCACCAGGCGTAGTTTGTAATCATTTTTATATTAGCTGTATTGATGTTCCTCCTCACTTCAACAAGTGATGTATTAGTACCACAGATGGGCCTTGCCCCCTGAGACTGTTTTTCTGAACAGAGTTAAAAAGCTATCATTCCCGCACCAGGTAGGGGACAAATAGTAGCTTCAAATTACTCTTAAACATTGTCTTCAGCTGTTCGGTGTGCCAGATGGGTGGGATAGATTTACCGCATCCGGACACTTTAGTGCAAGATCAGTTGGTAATCGCAGAAAAGCACATTAAATTGACTTTCAAAAGCCTTGCTGTCAATGCCCAAACTTTCTGGCGCCGCACAGATAAGTGCCACTTTTTCTGTGTTGTGACAAAACATTTGCCTGTTTGAATCCACGGACCAGCTGGGAAAATATGTGCAAAGAAAGTGATTCCTCTGTTAGAGGAACTTTTTACTATTCACACAATCACAAGAGGTCACAAAATGTATGCATTGTAAAGTGTTTGAACAAACAGCTGAAAGTCTCGAGCTGCCATGTGGTGACCAGATGAAGTGTGCAAACTTAGCAACGCTTGGATAAATCTTAATTACTATACATTAGTTGATAGTGTTGAGGAAATTACTTCAAAGCAATCCTTTTGTAATTTCTAATTGTGTCTCTCTTTAAGATGTAATTTGATTACTTTACTTGATAACCAATAAGCAAAGGTATCTCATTAGCCCTTTACTTCATTTACTCTTGTTTTACTCTCTAAAAGTCATACCAAACCTTTTTGGTATCTTGTTCAGAATTTGTGAAACAGACAATGATTCTCCGGCCGTCTTGAGATGCATTTCTGCGACTTTGCAGCCTGGCAATTAATTTCTCCCTGCATTACCGCTGCACAGTTGGCTGGAAATTGACCTTAACCTTTTTAGTAGGAGAGGATCTCACCATGACCCATAATGGGATGAGCTCAGTATGCAAGTGCGACATATTTCTTTGTCAAGCTTTTTGCCCTTGGACAGTGATTCTGACCTTACAGTGATATTCTCCTCGTTCAGACAGCGGAAGGAGCAATCAGCCAAGAACCTTGACAGATACTGACACTGGTTTAAATTAAATTTATTGTAACATTACTGTGTTCAGACCTTAATTCTAATGCAGTAACACGATTTTGCAATTTGATGCAATCACCGAAAACCAATATACAGTGTGCTGCGCTATTGAATTACTTAATAAGATTAAAGTAATGTGTTGCCTCCAACACTAACTGTCCATAAAGTAACTTTTAAAAATGAGTGCTAAGTATTTGCAAATATATTTAGAATATTTGGCTCAGTCTGTTGTCTGCACACACAAAGACACAGCAGGCGAGAGTCAGAGAGCTAAGCAGGCGAAGATAACAGTCACCCGATGTTCTACTGCACTTTTCCCAGTCGGCACACACACACACACACACACACACACACACACACACACACACACACGCTCTTTTGTTTTCAGTCTCATGTAAGGATGGACAGGGCCCCTTCAGAGTTGTATAGTTGCTGACTATAGTATTGTGTTTCTGGGACCCCTGAGGGTAGTGTGTATTCCACGAGATTGGAGTATTTGTGTGTGTGTGTGTGTGTGTGTGTGTGTGTGTTTGTGTGTGTGTAGTGGGGTCAGTTGTCAGGCGACTGTGAGTCCGTGAAAGGCCATGTCCATCATCTTGACTGACAACCACACACGTTTTTGTCTCTCACGTGCACATACAAACACACACAGTCACACACACACACGTCAGTGTTGATGTTGAACGAAGGCAAGTTGACAATTTTAACCACCCAGCCCCTTTGATAAGTGTGTGTGTGTGTGTGTGTGTGTGTGTGTGTGTGTGTGTGTGTGTGTGTGTGTCTCCTCTCTGCAGGTACTCCACAAAGTAAAAACACATCGACCTTTGATGGTGATCTGTGGCCAGATCTGTGAGAGTGTGTGCCCATGTGTGCACGTTGGTGTGTGTATTTGTCATGTGGTTGACATGTTGACAGGTCCGCTCCACCCCTTACTTCTCCCAGCTGCCATCTGATGAGGTTGAGTGATTTTCAATGGGTTTTCAGGAGACGTTGGATTGTGGATGTGCTGGGAAACAGGGGCACTGGGAGAGCCGATAAGACTTTTAAAAAATGACAAAAGGGGAAATTGTTGGAGGGCATGGAGAAAAGTAATGGGGGTGGGGGGGTAATATCAGTCTACTTCTAGTCCTTTCTCCCCGAAAATGTTGCCATTTGTCAGTGAAACAGTAGGGAAGCCAAGACAAATACTCACAACAGGAGAGAAAGCTCGATACAAAGCTGGCGAGGCTTCCCAGGGGACCACGACTTTCTCTGGGCACTGTAAGGAGGGTGGGTGGATGATTTGAAGAAATCTGAGGCAATGCAAGTGGGCTACAGGAGAGGCATAAAAGGGTAACGGAGGTGAAGGGCAGATTGAAAGATGGGGGTAGGTGTTGTGGGCAGAAAAAGAGGGAGGAGAGGGCAGATGAAGGGTCAGATTTATTTCCTGTGCGCTGTGGATCTTGATGATGGTTCTCTCCAGGGTCACTGTGGGCTCTGGCGATATGCGGATTTCCTCAAGGGATTAGGCCAATAGGTCTCCACGCACACTTCTGCAAGCACCAGTGTGTGCGCACATTCTTTTGCACGTCGCCACTCACGCACGCCTGCTTGCATGAGTGGTCAGAGAGTTGGTCACCATATCCTTTAAGGTCTCCAGCTTTATTTCACATCAGAGTGAGGTGAGACTAAAAACCCAGATTCAATTTCATTTACTCTACTTTGAAGTTAGAATCACAGAAACTTTTTAACATTTTTCTCATTTTTTGGGGCATTCAGCCAGAGCAGCACGGTGGCTCAGTGGTTAGCACTGTCACCTTACGGCAAGAAGGACCTGCGTCTGTGGGGAATATGAATGGATTTCCTTCCCCCGTTACAAAGACATTCAAGTCAGGTCAATCTGAGAGCTGGTATTTCCCTTAGGTGTGAATGTGAGTGTGACTGAGTCCCAGTGTGCGGGCTGATCCCTCACAGACTTGTTTACATTGCCTGAAGTGCTCAGTATGTTTACGGCAGTTCACAAGCTCGGGAGCATCGGTTTAAGAGAATTTAAAAGGACCTAATATAAGAACCTGTTAAACAGCTTGAAGCAATAAATATCATCAAGAAACTAATAAGCTGCATTAAAGACTACATTTGTGTTAAATTATATCAAATTAAGTGTTAACTTGCAAAAAAAAAACTTCCTTATAATGTCTACTCTTAATTTTCCATCTCTGATTTTGTCCAGGTAACAAAAAGAAATACAAAGTCTGCACATTCATGTAAAAAGTCAGCCCTCAAAGACACACTAGTTTCTGGCTAAGGACAGTCCTAAGCCATCCTCCAGTGAACCAAGACTGCAGAATAAATATTTCCACTGTGTCTTTGTTATCACCTTGTTATGTATGTGACTTAAAACCCAACCTTTGACCCTCCAGTGACAGACCCAGGTTATCTGTGTGACAGTTGTTTTTTGATGATTTGAATAATTATAGTTTAAGATAAGATTTTGTGCATTATTACTCAAAGGACAAGTGCTATTCTATATTTTTTATTGTCAACAAATCCCCTGAAAAGGCCAAAACCAACTATGCGTTTTCTATCTACCCTGCTTGTAGCACTCACCAGTCATTCCTACTGAAGACATAAATCTTTAAAGACAAGTCACAAATATCTCATTTTTATTTTTTTTAAAGGGGCATGGTAATTTCGTGAAACATCTGCAAAAGTTGCTCAAGCAAGAGCAAATAGTGCCTTTACTAGGAACTATTTTCAGTTGCGGATAAATAGACATTTGGTGCTCTAGAAAGAATATTTAAAGCATCAGGATTGGGTTTACTAAAATAAACTACAGCGCCCATGTTCCTAATGAAGCAACATGTCACCCAGTGCAACAGTGATCTCATTTATGTGTTTTCAGAGCATTCTTTGGACAACAATAGAGGTCTATGACATAGAGGAATAGCAGGCTTTGTGTGCAAGATCAACTAATTGTTGGTTTTTGTTCTTTCATGGGATTTCTTGACAGCAAAAGAATATAAATATCACCAGTTGTATCTTTTAATGTTGAGGCACTGTGTTTTTTTCAGGGGCCTCATGTCAAATCTACTTATATATGGTGCATATTACTAAATAAATTTAATCGAAGATGACATCTCATTTTTTTGCACCGGGAACATGGTCACAGCACTCTCTGGAAACTCCCAGTCTAACCAAGCACCTAATAACAAACCTCATAGCACTCAGAGACAGAGCAATATTTAAAAATAAAAACCCTTTATTAAATCTTCTCAATTACTTTATGAGTGCAATCAGCAGCACAAATCGCTTTATCTCTCAACTAATCTCTTTCAATCTCTCTGCTTTTTACAGCGTCTCCTCACCCAAACCATGTGGGGCGAGCATGTCTAAAGCTGAAGGTGTATGTCAGACCTCCAGGTAAGTCACGCTCTAACTACATGCGCGCGCACACACACACACACATAAAATAGCCAGATTGGCTATCAAAGTAAAATTAGGGGGGAATAAGAGGTCTGATAGAATCCCCCGACAACACTCTCTGCTCTGATTCACAGACCAGCCAGGCAACACTTTAACACCTTTACACACACACACGCACACACAATGAAAACACACACACATTCTGACAAATTCACACAAACAAGCACACACAAGTGCGCACAAGCCCACAGCCACGGAGAAGGCACACGCATTGCACACAGCCACAAAGTGGCATACGCACTTCACATCAAATCACATCACATCACACTGGTGTGAGGCAGACCTTCTGTCCTTGCAGAAAGAGAACAGAGCAGGCTGAAAGTGCTCTTTTAAAAATGTTACCAAGCCTCCACATCACTCCACTAGCTAGATTTGCTCATAAGAAACAAGAGCGCAATCTAATAATAAAGCCATCACATACTGTAGTCTAATCTAATAATAGAAACTTCATATTTTTAATAAAATTTTCCTTATGCATCAGGCTTGTGGTAAAAGATGAAGCATGACTTGCTTGCCACATAATACCGAGTATTATATGTTTCCAAAACAGCATGGGGCTGTGTAAGATACACTCTTTTGAAAATAGCTCCCTTATAGATCGGCATGGACAGTGCGCAGTGCTCACATACGAGTGTGGCGTGTTGGCCTATGATAGCACCGTTTAAAAATAACTCAACAGAAGATTGGCATACACGAGGATCAGATTGCGGCAGGCATTACACTGGACTTGCGTTATCTTAAAAATCTACCTGTACGTCTTTTCAAAGGAGGATTCTACCTCATGAGTTTTCAACCTAAGCCTGATTGAAGAATCAAACTTGAGTAGTAGCATGTCTCCCTAGATAAAGAGAAGGCTTTGAAGCCCTTCGTAAAAAGGATGAGAGTCGGCCTTCGCAGCTTTCCAGGCTCAGATCATTCCATCTTTCGCTAAGGGGGAAGGAAATTCTCTCCTTCTCCATAATTACTGAAACAACACACATTCTTTTATTCTGTCATTGCTGCAGCTTCTCTCTGAGATTCAGCTTTTTTCTGCTGTTAAAGTAATCTGTCTGACATTGCAACTTCCATCTCATCTGTGAAATATTGTCACTAGTGTGAGCTGTAAGCATTTGCACATGTGTGAGTGGATGTGTGTCTTTGTGTGTGTGTGTGTCAGCTGCTCCAGATTCCGAGTCTCTGTGATTAAACTGTAATTAGGTTGGTTAAACCCCCTGCAGAGCTCAGTTGCTGTCGTCTTCTCCTCCTCCCTCTTTCCTCTCCTCATCCCTATCTGACGGCTTCTCTCTGCTTTTCCTTGGTTTTCGAAGGGTGAGAGTTTTACGGTTCGTCGCTCACTTTCCACCCCCTCCCTTAATAGTTCCACTTGTCTACCCAGTTGTCTTTCTCTAAATCCACTCCCCCGTTCATTCACTTCTTTCATAGATTGTCTTGTCTTTGTATCTGTCTGTGTGTCCCTCTCAGTTCAGATGTTTTGTCGTTTTTTCTTTTCTCTCTTCTTTCCGTTTCAGATGGGTCGGGATATGATTCTCCGGAGCCCTTCCTGACTGATGGAGGTCCAAGCTGGAGGCCAGGGTCCATGGCCCTCTTAGCTGCTCTGGCCTCACTGCTCCTGGGACTCTTCTCCTGGCTGTGACCCCTCTCCTTCTCTTCCTGGAGCTCCCACCCAGGGTCGCTGGGCTGGGCTGGCTGTCCCTCTAAATCCACCACCCCTCAGGGAAGCCCTCTGTCTCCGTCCTCCCCTCTCCCACCTCCACCTCTATACGACCACCAACCACCCCCACTGCCAGCCACGGACACCTCCCAGGCCTGGCTGAGAGGGTTGGGTTTTAAGCTGTCTGGGAAGCTGCCCTTTATCTCCGATCCCCAAACTCTGGGTGGAACAGCACCTCTCAGCTGAAAAACACAAGGGAAATGTCTCTGCACTCATATCAGGGGGTCCTTTTGATTTGACTATCGACTCTTGGCCACTGATGGGGTAGATGTAGCCGCGGCTATGATTAAACTTGTCGTTCCAGTGCAATTCCTATAATCCAATCACAGGAGGATGCATTAAGCGATAGGCCTGGATGCACAAAAATTGGATTTTTCTCACATTGCTGTCCCATCGTCATACCAAGAATTGGAAGTGGCCAAGCTTGCATTGTAATTGAAATTCTATACTATCTGGACCAGTTCCAACTTCAACGAGAATAAGAGCAAATGTATAGAGATGGAGAGGAGACAAGTGACCCGGCCTGTGCAGAAAAGAAAGGGAAAACAATGCGGGCACGGATTTAAATGAACACAGCCGTATGGGAGATGTAATATTATATGTGTTGATATTTTCAGACCCATTGTAGATTCACAGCAGCGTGATATAAAAATCATCAGTTAGATTTTTTTATGAGAAGCTAAGATATTATATTATAATGACAAGTATAATCATAGCCTGTTTCAATGGGAGGGTGGGGTGTGTGTGGGGGGGGGGCGGGGGGTTCTGGGTGGGTTTGGTGAGGTGTATATTTTCAGGTGGGATGTTTTTTGTCTTATTCATGTTTCTAAACAAAGCATTTATCACAGCCTGGCCAGCACAGGCATCTTCAGCACTGTCTAACCGGGTCGGGTGACTTCTGGAACCATGACTTTCTCATGTATGAATGTACCACTGGTCACCCATCTCTTTGTCTTTCTGTATTATTATGACTGTGGTCACTTACAGTACATTCTCTTGGACTGGCAGGATGAATGGGTCGGGGATTTAGAGGCATGGTGGGGCGGGCAGGAGGAGGGTGAGGTAAGGATGAACGGAGGACAGGTGAGAAAAGGAGGCGACACTCAAGTTGCATGACCACTGTGAAAACCTTCAGATCAATCTCGTTTGTAATGATGATATATTTTTTCATGGGGAAAATTGGAAACACCCTGCTACCGCTCTCTTGCTCTCTCTGAAACTTTTTCAGACATCAAAAGGCAAATTCAACCTCTTTCCTCACACGGTTTCTCCTGTCTGGCTTTCAGTCGTTGATGGATTAGCTTGGGCCGGGAGATAAATGGACCCACAGGGTGAAACTGACTGGAAATCAGCCCTCAGGGCCCAGGCTGGATCACTATGGACGTGAACGCTGACTGAAGCTGGTCCTGGGTCTGCGGGTTAAACCAATAAGGGAAGCACATAGACTGTGGCAAATGAGGCGAGGTGTGTGTGTGTGGTAGCATCACAAAAACACATGCGCATGCACACACACACACACACATACATATACACACACACAGTCTTTGATAACAGGACTTTTCCTCTGAGACTTTGGGAGCATTCATGGACATGACTATAAAGGGAACAGCACAAAGAGACAGGGAGCAGGGGAGGGAGAGAAAGTGCGTGTGCATCATGGGACTGAGACTTCTTTAATGTTGGGAAGTGAACATAATGAGTAAGCACTGTGAACACACATACATTGACACATGACGACCCATGTACAGACACACACACACACACACACACACACACACAAGTACAGACATATGTAGAAAAGCCCATGCAGATCTAGACATTTACCAAGACATGGCATGCACATACACACATGTACAAAGACACATACATACACACACACACACACAAGAAAACACAAACAAGGGGATGCACTTCCTTCCCTGTTTCATCTTATTTTTGTAGCATTTAAAATCACATTAATTACTCCTGTGTGGGATGCAGTGATGGGGTATAGCCTGTGGACGATAAAAAAAAAAAAGTGTTTTCTCTTCTTCTATTCCACTGACGCTGTCCTTCTATCGTTCTTCTTCTCTGGTTTGTGATCCATGGTTGGTAGTGGTAGGATGCCTCCAGGTCTGAGCGTCATGTATGAGTTTGTCTCCTTTTCTGTTTGTGGTGTTTTTGTGGAAGCTGACCGCATTAAAGTCATTAAAGTCAGTCAGTCAAAAGTAAACACAGAAGTCAGAGCAAGAAGAGAAACACACAAATAAAGATTGTCTTTTTGTCTACTCGAAAAACAAGTCAAGTGAGTGGAATTTCTTCAGTGGAAATGCGAATTAATTTTCATTTGATGCCCCCCACCAACCCACACACCGCCCACAAAGGGAAGATGATTGTATTTGTGTATGAGACTGCACCTGGGTCTTTATTTTGCCCGGTCTATCTTCCTCTGACGTCAAAGTCTTGACGGTGAGCATTGAGCTCTGCCAGTCAAAGCATGAAATTATTCAGATGAAATCACCCTCTCCAATCTTCAGCTGTTTCTCCCTCAGCGATGTGACAGCTAATCTGAACTACTGACAACGTGGAGACTGAATAGCCTGATAGCCTTTCCTCTCTTGTTTCCATCAGATTTCCAGCAGGGTGGTCTACCAGTGATGGAAAGTGCATTTACTCAAGTACTGTACTTAAGTTCAATTTTGACGTACTTTACTTGAGTATTTCTACTTTCTACTTCTGCTCCACTTGATTTTGGATGGGAAATATTGTATTTTTTACTCCATTACATGTATTTTATGTCTATAGTTACTAGTTACTTTTAAGATAATACTTAGAAACACATATTTAGACTGATAGATTGGACTGTGACCCCTTACAGAAAAAGCGATTTGCGCCATCACATTTCAGATGTCAATAAGAGATTTTATGTGTTTTTGTGCATTAAAAAATCTGCATGAAAACGTTGGAAATTCAAAAACAAGAAGAAGTCAAAAATTTACAAAAGGATTTTACACTTGGCTGCAGAGTTAGCTGTTAGCTCGACACACCCAACTCCTAATATTCACATATCAAAAGGGGATGGAAATGCACATTCATTTGTATTTTCATCTGCAAATTGTCTTGAAATGTGTTTAACATCTGTGCTACATTTGGATAAAAACTTGGCTTATGAATTGTTAGGAAGAGTGATTTCCCCTCTAAACCCCTGTTTGAGGCCCAGAGAGGTAAAATGATCCATTATTTCATAAAGACAGCAAAGATTAGAGGAAAAATCAGAGAAGAATTAATACAAATTTGTGTTACAGAACTTTGTTTTTTTTCCTCTTTCTTACCATTTTAATAATTTCACGACCAGATGTTTCCCTTTGGAAGGGGCCTGACCCCTAGTTTGGGAACCACTGGACTGTACATAAAATAGTTAAAACTCCCTCCACCTCATCAGCCGTACAATGCTACCTACACACGGATCCATCAGTGTCAATAACACGTTAATATTATATATAATAATAGACTGGTCAAGGGCCATTTTTCTACAGAATGAGCACTTTTACTTTTGATACTTTAAGTACATTTTGCTGATGATATTTTTGTAGCTTTACTTAAGTGCAATTTTGAATGCTGGACTTTTACTTGTAATAGAGTAATTTTACATTGTGAAAGGTCTGAATGCTTCTTACACCAGTGTGACCTACTGGTTAGAGAGATTGCCCTGAAAGTGAAAAGTCATATGTCTGATCCCCATGCCACATCTCTCATGTTTATTGAAAGGCAAATGTCCTTGAGCGGGACATGGAGCCATTACATGCTGATGCCTAAAGGCTAAATGTCTAAAAAGTGAATATGAAATGTTTCCTCAATAGGTTTTCTCCAGATCCGGACATGAATAGTCAGATAGACAATAGACACTTTTCTCCCATTGGGACTTCTAAGGGCCATAGCTAGCTTGAAACATTTATCAGCCCTGTTTTAAAAGCGTTATTTGAAACCACTGACTCGTCTCTTTTGGCAGCGTGATGCAAAAAAGAATATCAGAAACATTGTTTTGGGGGAAAACTGAGGTACATGAATAATAGATGAGCCTTGGCTTGCCATGTTTAGCCCTCCTGTGCATAGAGGGCTAATGGCTATCGATGTCTCCAGTTTCCATCAAATTGCCTCATATGAGAGCTCAATTCAAACAGAGAAAGAGTAGATTCCAGTGAAAAGGAGACGAGGGAATGAAATTATCTCCTGAATATTGAGATGCACGCTTGGTCAGCCAATTCTTTGTCCTGACAAGTATCAGGTACCAACGGAATTAGCCTAACGTAAAATTAAGCCCGATCATGCAAGAAACCTTCCCATGTCTCAATCCTTGTGAGAGGAAAGACGGATGTGTGATACGACTGGAACAGAGCCAGAAATGAACAGATGTGCCCCTTGAAATCACGAGGAACTAGTGATCTGGGCTATGTCACTGACACACATGCACGTACACACGCTCCCATATCCCTGTGTATTCTCTTCCAGATTTAATTAATCACTTGATTATTTCTGCTATTTTCATTGGCTGGCGCACACGGGGGACAATAATTGGCGAGAATAAATTTGGCCTATACGATGTTGGTTTTGGCAACGACCAAAAAGGAAAGCCAGGAAATACAGATGGCGACCCCTCGCCATTCCTTTCCTCTTTCTTTCTGTCTCTTCATCTCTTCTTCTGTGCATTTCTCGCTCTCACAGACACATTATTAGGCTATAGGCTAATCCATTGTCCCCTCTCCCCTGTACTTTTGTCTCCTCGTATTCAATAACTGGCATGATTTAGGAATTATGGAATTAGGGCAGCGCTCCCATCTCTATTAATGAGGAACGGCATGATGAAAGAGCTTGATCCTGAACGTGCCATCTGTAGTCACTATTACACATTCACTTAATCTATCTCTCTTTCTCTCACCACTTTCTATTCTTTGTCTTTCCCCCCTTTTTCCTTCCCCTCTCACTCTCTCCCACACACACACACACATCCTCTGTCAAACACACTCACATTATACCTCAGCTGTAATTACAGAGGAAATACTAAGTCTTAGCTTTTCAAGCACTGTTGGATGTGGCGTGAAATGGTGAAATGGCACAGCAGGAAAGTTAACTATGGACCACACACCCATGCATAGACACACACGGACACACGCACAAGAGTCCATTTGGACCGTGTGTTATTGCTGAATAATGCATACTATGTAGACTCTATAAAAGATACATGGGCAGAGTAAACTGGGCACCATTCAGGTACCGGGGGCAGTTCAGTGAGGGCAGCTCTGGACCATCCCTTGTGCAAATTTGAAGTTGTCACAAAATGTTAAGCGTGTAGGTATTTAGCTGTAGGTGACCCGACAGGGGAAAATATTTAGCTACAGTTAGAGAGGGGAAAACACACTTGCCTGTTAGACATTGTCAGTTGATATGCTGGCTGGCGCCCTGCCCGGTGTCTTTGCAGTCACCTTGAGCAGGCTTTTGTGGTTTAAACCATAAAACTCGAGGAATTACACAGTATTCAATGCTAGAGGCTCCGATTTCAGAGCATCTTTCAGAAACACTATGAAAAATATCCAGCAGTCTGTCTTCATGTGAAATACAGAAAGGGAGGGGTGGGGGGGTGGGGGCGAAGGGGAGGTCTGGGTGAAGGGTAAATGCTGCACTCATGTGGGGAAAATGAGCAGCGCCTCTTTTTCTCTGGAGTCATATGACAGGACATGCGCACCATCATGTGCTGCATTCTAGTGCTCATCGAAAGCTCCCTCCTCAGAGAATACAGTTTGAAATGCATTGCATCACAAAAGTGACAAAATTGATTAAAAAAAATAAAAAGGTTGGTAAAATGTAAGCAGCAGATTTGAAGGGTGGCACAGCGAATGTTTTTCTAACTAATCTATTAGCCAAACCTCATGATGAATTACAAAAAAGAGAGAGAAATAGAAAATAAATCATACTAGTGTTGTTATGTGGGAGCTATGAAGTTGGGCAACTCTTTCTAAAGTAATAGAAAGTGCATTTACTAGCCTAGGCCTACTGTATTTAAGTATAATTTTGAGGTAGGCTATTTGTTTTTACTTGTGTATTTCCATTTTCTGCTACATTCTACTACAGCCAAACACTAATGATAATCCATCAATACAATATATACATTAACACTGGAATGAGCAACCCTGCTTTAAGAGTACTTTAGGCCATGTAACTCATTACTTCTAATTCAAGTTTTAAATGCAGGACTTTTACCTTTAACGTGATATTTCGTCATTGTTTTATTACTACTTTAACTTAAGTGACAGATCTGAGTAGCCTACTTCCTCTGTGTTTATCAAATCAACTTATATTAGCTAGTCTTTGGAATCGCTATATTTCCGACAGCACTTAAAGGCACCATCCGACACACTTCGGACGGGGAAACAGTGAAGGAATTCAGAAGTTGCCAGTGCCAAGTTCACATACCGTAAAGAAGGAGGAGTAACCAGCTCGTTTTCTAAAACAAGGAGGGTAAACTGTAAGTACTGACTACCTAAATAAATACACGTCTCCCCCTTTCCTCTCAACATAGTTGTTTGAGTGGTGGCGTTAGGTAGTTGACAGGAAAGCGGAACTAGCTAACTAGCGAGCTAGCAGCACAGTAGCAAGATTAACGAGTTGCCACCGGATTCTGGCTTGTTTACGATAACTTGAGCACAACAGCAACTCCTCTGACAATGTAAGGAAACTTTAATCTGCTTTGGCCGACTGTTCGACACTTTCCGGGCTTTTTTCAACTCTTTCATTCAGTTTAAAAGTGTTTTTTAAGGACTTTACAGACACAACTTTGTTGTTATGGGTGTGGGAGACTTTTTTTCTCCCTTTTTGTTTTGTGCATTTAAGGTTCGTGTTTCTCATTCAGGCTAACGTCACCTGTTTATCAAGTGACTCGTTAAAAAGTTGCTCGGTAAGTTGTTAGTTTCTCTGATTATGAGATAATTAAGGTCCGGTGTGTGGATACAGCATTGGCCCTATTTAAGTGTAACAACGGAAATGATTAACCATCTGTCGGGTGTATCCTCAGTCTGCAAGTATGACTGGCAGCTGTTGTGAAAACAGCTGACACTTTTTGTTATAACCTATTAATCATCCTCTGAAAGCACCTAAAAGTCATGGTTTATGGTTTCTCTCGTTTGTTTTTTTGTACGCAGGTCAGCATTATAAAGTCAATCAATACCTTTTGAAAACTCATTCTTAACCAAATAAAAAGGTTGTAGCAGAAATCCTTGGAGAAAAATAAAAATGTTTTTATGTTTAAATGTGAAAAAGATCAAGAAGGAAGATATGATCACAACATGATTTGAAATAAGAAAAGACGTCAGTGTGTGTGCTGCATGGATCTGGAGGAACAGGTTTGGGTAGAGGAACAAGAAATGTTTCCCTGTAGGAGCTATTGTGTTGGACACTAAATGTTGGCGCTGTGAAGAGGCTATAACATGAACGGGTATGTCCTTAAAGCCTTGTTTTAATTATTCCTATTGTGGCTATGAACACATAGTTGTGTCACAATCTTGTGTTGTTATCGAGTGTAAAAATATAGTGCTTACTATTGTGCGACGACGGGCTCAAATTGCACAAGTAACAAATGCATCTATTCACCCAAATGTGGCCTAAGTGCAGTGTCCTCATCACTGAGTCATGAGGATAAATGGATATCCGGCTATCCAGAGATCTGCTTTACTGGCACGTGTAATTGTTCTTTTAGTGTTCACGTGTTCTTCTGCTCTTGTTGTGGCATGGTGTTTCAAAATAACAGTGTGACTGATTCCTCCTTCAGTGTTACAGTTGTAAACTCGCGTCAGTGTCTTGCCAAATCCAATAATCAGCTAGAAAAGCAGTCCTCCTGTGTGAACCAAGTACCCTCTTTCATAAAATAAATGCAGAGTCAACAATATTAAATCCTCTGAACTGTCTGCCAAGTAGACTGTACACTTTCCCTGTCTTCTATGTCTGAGGATGTTGGTTGCAGCAGGAAAGGGAACTTTCAGTTCAGGGGTTATTTGAAAAGCAAGAAAATGTCGCTTGAACTTTAAAGGAAAAGCGGTTCACAGGAAAGGCAGAAAGGGAATAAAGCTGTGTTTCCTCAATGTTGGTATGTTTTCAAAAAGATCTCTAGACTTGGAATAAAGACAGCTTTGTGTTTACGGTTCTGGCTCTGTCCTTGAGAGTGCAGCCTTTCTGCATTACAGAAAACTTTGATCTTGATCTCACGTTACCTTGTGCACCAAAGGTTGTCTGAAGCTGCCATTACGCCAGGCATTTCGGTGCATCCCGTGAGGCTGGACTGCAAGAAGGTCATTCGATGCACAAATCAGATTTTGTTTGGATTGGATTTGTATCTGCTAAACCGTTCTGCGACTTGTAGCCTAGCTCAAGTTGTGATCAGAATGTATCTCCAAATGGATTACCTGGGAAAACACAGTGAAACCACAGTTATTACTCAAGTTCTGTCTGCTTCTGCCTGACGGTGTTGTTGTATTCATGAGAAACCAGCATCATTTACAACGCTTCCTGTGGAAAGTACGCTGGGGGTTACTCTTTTTATATATAGTCCTATAGCATTTAATTCTAAATTCAAAGTCAATTCTTCCTTTTTAAAATGTTTAAAACTAAACAAAGCACAGAAAAGTCAACAAGTGAACAATCCCGATCAGCGCTTCCTGCTGCTTCACAGTAAAAGCTTCTCCGCTTCACTTCCTTTCCTCACGCCCGATCTGCTGTTGAACAAATTGTGCAAGGTCATGAAATCAAAATTGTTATCTAAACGCGATTCAGTTAGTCCTGATGTGATAAGCTGAGTTCATTTTCCGGAAGTCACATGAGATCAGTTCTATAAGTGTAGTATCTGTGCCCTGTTTTTTTTAACTAAAGCTTTAATTGTTGGTCATTCAGTAACTGAAACACTGAGGCTTCTTAAGCACTCAGTCTTTATAACATTGACGAACCAAAGTCGAGCTGAATAGCAACAGTGTGTCTGCAAACCTTCTACCATGCTTTCATCCAGTTAATTAGGTATAGTGTATCACCTCGGCTGTAAGAAGATCTGTATATCCAGTCTATGAAGATACTAGTGAGCATATAGGCCCCATCATTGTGACTGCATAAATAATCACATTTGGTGATATTGATTTCCCTGATTAATCCTATAACGTTATTGTAAAAGATTTATGATTATGGAGACACAAAACTGCCAAAGAATCATCAGTTAGTATTGATCCTTGTTTTGGCAACCAAGGCTAATGATAGCATCATGTTAGCGCTAACGACGAAGCCCTGTTTTAAAGGAAAAGCAAAGTCAAATGTCACAATTTTGACTGTTTTAGCGATAAGTCAATGAAATGTGATATTTTTGGTGCATTCAGGAATTATTTACACATGAGAAATTCTGGAAAAGAACAACATTCGTAATGTGGATGATGTGATAAGTTGAGTTAACACAGTCACACGTGTGTTACTGAAAGGCAGATTCCTTTTGAAGATGCCAGCCTGGTAGTTTTTACACTTTCATCATCAGTTTAATTTAGTTTTATTTATTACTATAAACTATCATTACATCGCTCTATTTTTTTTAATGTCTTATTTGTATTGTAGTTAATCTTTGTAATGTATTAACATATTTCTGCCAGTTACCATCATCCAATCTCATGATTCTGATTTCCCTATCACAGCCTTCTTATCTCCGTTCCCTCGCTGTTAGGATACATTCTGCTAGCCACACTGCAGCTATGCTTTAAGGCAACAGGGAACTGCTCTAGGCTCAGCACAAGATAGATTTGCTTCATCCTTGAAATAGAATTTTGTTTCCTTTTTATCAGCAAGCCTGCTGTATGTGCACAGACTTCCTTACAATGCTTCAGGGGCAGGAAAAGAGCCTGATTTGTTTAGGTTTTGCATCTCCTTCCCCTTCCCTCTCCATGTGTGTGACATGAACATACACCGATGTTTTCATGTTAATGTGATGTTTTCCAATAAACCTGTTCTCCATATTTAAGATTCCACTCTGAAGAAATGGTTTACAGCCTTTTAACTTCGCTGTGTTGGTTCACTCTCACCGCTACCATATCATTGTTTTCAGCCACAGCAGGCAGCGGTTTTCCTCAAAAAAGGCTCTAAAAGCTCACTGTACACTACCTGCTCAGCACCAAATGGCAGACAGACACAGTTGGCAGCTAAAGAGCCAGATATTTCCCTCAGGATTTGGTAGAGACTAACAACAGAGCTTAAAGAGTGAATATCGGCTCGCCAGAAACACAACTCTGTATAAATCATACTGTTACTCCGTATCTGCTGCATGTGTAAATAAGCGACTGTTTGCTGTATCAACTTAAAAGGTGATGATATGTCAGGTTTAATAATTAATTGATTATGAAGTATTATTGCTGATATTGGGTCATGACAGACATACTGCTGTCGACATGTAGTGTACAAAGGTCTGCTGATCAGTAACGAGAAATGGCTGTACAGAACGGCCTAAGATGCAGTACGTTTGAGGTTATTTACAGTGTCCCTGTTACACTTTGTTTGTTGACTGGAGAGTGCTGACAAGTTTATATCTCGACTGTAAAATGGCTGTCATGGGCTTATTATCACTGATTGGAACAGGTATGATGCTCTATTCTCCCTTGACCCAGTCACTCTTCTTCTTGTATGGCCATAGAACATGTTTTATAGTAGCCTACAGTAAAGCTGGGCCTCAGAGCTTTATGACGATAGACGCCCTCTGATGGGATGCTGGCGAGTGACCTTTGAAACCTGCCCCTCTTTGCAGGCCACAGAATATCGAGCTCGGTGCCACGGGGGGAGCCTCCAAACAGGACAGCAGCAAAATGGAAGACATGACTGTGGAACAGATGACCGTGCGGGCCAACCAAGTGACTGACGAGGTACCGAGACACACACACACACACACACACACACACACACACACTGAATCCCCCTCTCTCATTGTCTGCATCTACCCAAAATGTCTTGGTATCTAATGCCAGGCTACAGAGCTACTATGAGTGGTTGGAACATACTGAGCGTACAGATAGACAGTGAGGAAGTGGAAAATGTTCCAGGACTGTTTTTTGAGAAGTTTAAAAATGTATTTATTTATTTTGGATGATACTTTGTTTTAAGGGTAATTTCTTTTTTGTGCCGATACACGTCTAATTAATTAATTAATTACCTAGTGAGTCTTTTAGTCAATGCACAAAACAATAGCTGAACATGCAAAACGTGAAATTTGTCTACAGGCAAGCCAACGACTCCGTTTATTTGGTCAATAAAGATGTTAATCTACTAATAAAGTATTCTTTATTTAATATCTACTTTGGTTTAAAACGAGAGAACTATTTTTCCAATAATTATTTCAAAGTGACCTCCAGGAAACATCCTAGGAAATTCTTGAGAAATGACTCACCCCTAAAATAAAAAGGCGTTGCCCCTTTTTGGTCCATCTGTGAAATTGTATCACCATCATTCATTGTAACCCAATTTGAGCCGACCGCAGCTGCTGTTCACTGGAGGATGAAACTGCCAGCTTTTAACAGACACCTTTCAAACCTGCAGGGAATGAGCATTTTATACTAATAAGGGCAATTTTGGGTGGAGCATTACTTTAATTAATGACAAAGACAAATTCACATATAGCAATATGAGCAATCAAGACAGGATTTGTCTAAGATGCAAAGATGCATACAGTTAGCTTAGCATTGCAGTTAAATACAATTAATCCTACCAACATCTGTAAAGCTCATTGGCAAGTAATATTTCATTTGATTACAAAAACAGAAGCTGAGCTAACCCTCTGCTGGCTTTAGTTTCATATGTAGCGTACAGATATGAGAGTGGTATCAATTCTCTCACCTAACCCCAATTGTGAAACTACGCCTTTTTTTTTTCTCTTCAATGCAAAACAGTGTAGATAAATAAATGTATGTCCTGTTTCATGTCATGCATTAGTATTATTGAAATATTTGTTTTAATCCAGATTTATCATTATTGTGATGAAATGATCATTTTAGCCATAACCATACTGAAGGCGGCAAATTTTGCCTTGGCTGGAAAAGCTACAATGAACACAGACTCGTGTAATGCTGGGGTTGCTTCAACACAGCATTGAAAGAGCAGAGGCTGGGTAATTAGATTAATTACGTTCACTGCTGATTTATTAAGCTAGGCATAATAGGAAGTGTGTGAAGTTTTACACCTAATTTACCCCATACCCCTCTGTGGTTTTGACAGTTTGAATGTTGTCAGCTATATCGAAGAGTTTTTTTATTTTTATTATCAAGGAGATAATTGTTTAATCAGCACTCCAGGGCATCATGTGATCAGCTGTCTGATTCAAGATGCTAATTAACTTACTAGTCGGGCTTGTAGCTGTGCACTTCACCTTCCTGCAATATTGACTATACTAATTGTCTCGTGTGTTTTTTATTTTTTCCCCTCTTCTTTTTGTATACATTTTTTTCCTTAACTGTGTGTTTACTCGTGTGCTTTCTGACTTGACCTGTAATTTCCTCTCTTTCTCTTTCTTCCTTTTGCTGCTTCCTGGTTGACTTAGCAGATCATAGAAGGGACCGGGCGTGGGAGGGTCCTTCTGCTAATGCTAATTACCACTCTGGCTTTTGGTAACCACTCATACCTGAAACACTCAGAGCGTGGCTGGTAATGTATCAGGGCAACATCGAAATTTGTCGTGATTTATAAAAAAAAAATGTAACATGATTTTTTATTTCAAGGCTGTTTCCAATGTCCAGTAGTTAAAAAAAGCTAGTTAAAAGTTATTTAAATGCATTGTTTTAGTGCTATTACCTAATAGTCCTTGTATTTCGCAGCCAATTAATACCTATTGTTGTGTTTACCGTAGTGTTTGTTATGCTTTTTGTGGTAGAATGACACTAGAATTTAATGTTTTTTAAAAAGCTTGCATGTGGTTTGCTGGAAGCTGCACGTACCTCGCCTAGCTGTACTTCCATTTAAGCCATCCCAAACAAATGATAAAAATACCGCGGCATTGTCTGTCTCTCAAAGATTTGTCACAGCACCCCAATCTGGAGAATTTGGCTGAGACCGTGATTTTGGGCTTAATTAGCCAAGTTCAAGGATTTTGGGAGACATAATGTCATGTTTATCCACCCAAGTGATGTTCTGGCTAAGCCAACAGAAACCTGGCTGAGCTCAACGCATCCTTCTCGCCAATTCCGTGTTTGTCTTTTTCTCACTGATTATTGTATTCAGAGCAAACACAACACAGAGGGAATGAGGAATCGGGTCCCCACTCTCTTGTTGGAGTCGTGCCCTGAGTTGCTTCCGCGCTTCACTCCTTTTGGATTCTCTGCTCTCTGTACAGCGTTTTGCTAATAATAGAGACAGGAAGGCGTAACTCACCTGAACTGACTGCATTCCAGCTCACTGTCGACACTTTTGCGTCTGTGTGTGCATGTGTGTGTGTTTAGTTGTGTTTTTCGCTGTAGATTGTTAACTTTTTTTCCCGCTTAATCAGGGAGAGTTTAGACACAGGAACATTTATAGCTGTCTCCCAAATCCACACCGCATACACATTGTCAGGAGGTATTGGTATGTAGTGTGTTCACACTGGAGAAGTGAGGAAATGAAGTGTACTCAAACCAGTTGTTTGCTGTTTGTTTTAAGCATGTTGTCTAAACTAAACTTAGGTTAGAACATTGTAAACTCAAAAATATTCACTTTATTATCTCACAAGGCTTAGAAAAGCATGAATCCGTTGTCAGAAGAGCTGACCATTCATTTTCTGTCTAATCAATTAATTGACTAATCATGTCAGCTCTAGTAGGTTAAATAATTACTTGGGGGGGGGGAGACTATCAATTATTTGGTCAATAAAATGTCAGAAAATAGCGAAACACAATTTCTTTAGATAGACGGATGCTTTATTTATTGCATGTTAAACATAAAGACATTTGGTTTGATTAAAATCCGCTCCACTTAACACCATATTCTGTAACTAATTCAGTCAACTGACATAGTTTCACCTCTACATTAAAGCAATAAAGTGGTTGGGCCGGCTGATGCCAACAAATCATAATTCTTTCATTTTAATCAAATGCCTCAAAATATTATTATAATATTGTTCTATATCTAGGCACAACGACTGGGTTAAACTCAAAAAAACTTTAAACTGATAATAATATGGAGGTGGTAATGGTAATATGGAGCCAGAGACGATATTCTATGTATCAGCAGTTTCGTGGGCATACAATTATCTCAGAGCTTTACACTCGCATTGAACTGGTTTTATAGAATTGTCGCCATCTACTTTCAGAACTTTATGAATATTAATGGTGTAGCTTCCTCCCATGCTTTTCTTATCATGTGTATTTTTCCATTTGCCTTATCTTGCGCTCTTTCTTATTGTCTCCTTGTTAATTCCCTTCTGTTTGCCGGTCTCTCAAGGCCACATTCACACCAATCAGTTTTGTTGTTTTAAATTAACCAGAAGAACTAGTTTGATGTAAAAACCCTGCGTTTGGGTCGCAGGAGACGGAGATTTTAAAGAGTTAGTCCAGGTTAGGAGCCAAAACACAGCAATGTATCAATGCGGAGGTCTGAATGCACTCCGAGTCAGTCTTTCTGTTTCGGTCGTTTCCCGTCATTTTCTATGCATTTTTAGATCAGGAACTTGCTCGCCTCCTTTTATTCACTAACACCTCCCGTTTTTCCTTCAGTCACTGGAAAGCACACGGAGGATGCTGCAGATGGCAGAGGAGGTGAGACTTTTAACAATTTGCTGCTGTTGCTGACACAAACACACCATCATCTTCCATGTAACTGAGTTTTGATGGCCAGAAATGTGAGCCCCGTTGGTTTGTAATTGGCCCCTACGTGGATGAGTGTTAGGAAAGTTCTGATGCATGCGATTATCATGATACTGTCGAAGGATCTTGTCGACAATGTAGTTTTTGAATGCTTGAAATTAGATTAGAGAGGATTCTTGCATTCATATTAGAATGTTATATAACACCACTGTTGATAATTTGAGATTTTGACAATAAAGTCATATTTTGAGAAGAGTTTTGAAAGGTCAGAGAATTAAAAAAAAAAGGTTGCTTCAATTAATTACATTTCTTGTATTAATTGTATTAGCCTGCCAGCTAATATCCTAATTAACTCGTAAATGTATCGATGCCTGATTAATTCCATTCTTTATAATACATCTGCTTGTAATCTTGTCATCACCTCTGAATTTGTGCGGCTCTCGTGTGTTTTCAGAGCAAACAGACCGGCGTCAACACCTTGGTGATGCTGGATGAGCAAGGAGGTAGATATACAACACAAAGATTTGCCGCTTTTTCCATCGCATTAAATCATTTTTATCATTTTATTTTTGTTGTTGCTTTTTGTTTTGTAGCAAAGAGCGAATGCTAATGGTTTAAAAGTTTAAAGGGTCACACATATCATATTTGGATGTCCTTGTGCAGCAGATTACTTTCTTTGATTTTAGCTGCAACAAAAACTTGAAAAAAATCACTTTTTTAAATGATTATAAGGGAACAGATTCCTTCCTTTTCTGTTCTTCACTTGGTGAGTCAGGGTCGTACAGGGAAGTTCTCACAAGCATGTGTCGGCTGGAGAAGAATTGCAAGGACAAAGATGTTTGCCTTGACTGTGTTCGCTCTTTGAAATGTGCATTTGTTATTATTTACTGTACCACCTGAAGTTTTTTTTTTTTTTTTTTTTTCTTTCCTCCTGCAATGACCCAGTTCTTGACCCAATTTAGGAATCCTCACAGGGACGCCCATTAAACTTTATTGATCCATTTTTCGAACAGTTAAAGCGATAAACAAAACACAGCTGAATTCCTAGTGCACAAAATGTACCTGGACAGAGAAGACGGGGAGAGTGGTGACGTGGCGTGGCCTGTCTGTGTTTCAGAGCAGCTGAAGCGTGTGGACGAGGGCATGGACCAGATCAACCAGGACATGAGACACGCTGAGAAAAACCTGACTGACCTCTCCAAGTGCTGCGGCCTCTGCGTGTGTCCCTGTGACAGGTACGCTGCACTCTGAAGGCTGATGTTGTTACGTCTCATGATTTATGAAACCGAGATGTGGCTGGTTTTAAAACAGTTATTTCAGGCAATCTGGTTCCAGAAGTTAAAATCCCACTTCGACGATGTTAGATGTTTGGATATGCAAGAAACTCTCCTGGTTAAGTTATCAGTACGAGAGTTGTGTTAATAAGTACCTGCTTCTTTGAGTAAAAAGGAGAGCAGGACGTCTCCCAAGGAGCATTTTTTCATTTTGTTCCCACCTGCAACAACAAATCGTTTCTAATTCTCTACCGCTCTGATGTGCACCTCCTGCCTCGCTGCCTCTCCATAGCAACCCCGTCCGCTGTGCCAAGCTCGCAGACAAAGCGTGATTCCTCAAAATCATAAAAATTGGTTGCCAGGATTGGATTATTTCGATCCAGGAGAGTCCTGCGTTTGCGATATCATTAAAACCAAAATTCTTGAAATGGGAATACAGAACATTTCCTGGACCAGCGGCCTCTCCCTATTTATTATCACGGGGTTGGACGCTTCCGCAATACAACTCCGATCCGTCAGGGTGATTTCCCATTAACTCTGCCGTTATCGGTCACATTTGCGAATGTGGCTGCAGTTCACGCCAAGTGCGACGTGCATTTTTTTAGTGTGTGTGTGTGTGTGTGTGTGTGTGTGTGTGTGTGTGTGTTAAGCTCATATCTGGTTCTAAATGCAAAAACAAAAATCTCCCCAAAATGCTTTCACATTGGAGAAGAGGATGCTTTGATGAGTACCATAAGATAAGGTAGGGAGTGTTTTTAAACTTCTTTACAATTTGAATGAACATCTTTCGACTGTAATGGCCCACCTGTAGCCTCTGGATGCTTTCTGTTTCTCCGTGGTTTTGCTCGAGTCAACATTCTTAAACACCTCCTGGATTCCCCGGTTTGTGGTGACCTTCCGTTCTTCCTCCAGGGTCTCGTCAATCGAGCACGACTCGCGATACAAGCGCACGTGGGGTATCAGAGGAGGCGACGGCGACGTCGATTCCAATGGCTCAAAGGTAGTCTCGAGGCAGCCCTCGGGCGTTCGCAATGGCCAGGCTGCCCAGACCAGTGCCCCGGCGCCGTCAGGCCCGTACATCAAGAGGTGGGTTCCTGCTCATTGTAAATCTAGAAATGAGGTCCTGAGACACATTCGACGCAGTTCTTGTGGGCAAATAAAATGTGCTTGACGTCTGCGGTGCAGAATAACCAACGATGCGCGCGAGGATGAGATGGAGGAGAATCTGGATGCAGTGGGCAGCATCATCGGCAACCTGAAAAATATGGCTATGGACATGGGCAGCGAGATCGACAAGCAGAACAAGCAGATCGACAACATCACTTCCAAGGTAAGAGTCCGAGCTTAGTGACGTTTCAATTTTTTTTTCCTGTTAATGTACATTTTCATTTGTTTGATCGTGCTTCTGTCACCTCAACTTACCGATTCTCTCCTAAATTAAATGTACCTGAAATTGGGAGAAATATTGGAGTTGAAATCTTTTTTTACCCTGTGGAGTTTCACCACTAGCAGGATTTAAAATATACAAAAATCCTTGCAAAGGTTTTTAGGAGGAAGGAAATGCATACAGCATGTTTAGGCCTCAAGAACACACACATGAGATGGTGAGAAAAAATGAACGTAAACATAACTTTTTTGTTTCCTTTTACAAGAAAACTCCACAGGATACGCCTTATTTATTTATTTTTTTGAAAGAATAAGGTATTGGGGTTAAAGCACATTATGTGGTCCTGCACATATTTTGTGCGGCTTCCTCTTCCCTTTCAACTAGTAAATGCAATTAGGTGGTAAAGGTTCCCTGTGGAGTTCTTGTAAACAAACATAAGGTATGTTCCATTCAGCGTTATTCATCAGAACTCCTTGAGCTCTAACGAACGTGTGAAATCCATTTCCTTGCTCATAATCACCGTTTTCCTGCACAGCCTGGCACATTATTTTGGACATGACATTTTGGACATGACTGCATATCGTATCCTCCCACTCATTTACAAAACTGCTCCATTGAACTAGAGGTCAAAAACTCCACATGGAACCTTAAATGTTTCTTAAACTTATTTTAAAGTCGGTGAATTTCTAAATGGAAAGGGGGAAATGTGAAAGTTTCTGTAACAACCTTTTTTCTTCTTTCATTCAGGCGGAAATGAACAAAGCTCGTATTGATGAAGCGAACCAGAGAGCCAACAAGCTCATCAAATAGACAAGGAAACCTGCTTCTGCCAGTTTTATCCATCAACCCTGAGCCTCTGTCGCCACACACACACACACACACACACACACACACACACACTCTCGCTGCAGTTTGATATCAAACGTGCACCAGACCCATTTGTATCATATCTCAACATTCACAGGAAGGGAAGCGGCACAGGTCGTCCGCTTGTCTTTTTCTCTCGTGTTGCATTGCTCTTAGAGTCAAGAACGATAAACTGCCTCTCTTGGTCTGTGTCTCTCTGGGTTTTATTGATGAGCTCATAGATCCAAACTCGATAGCCGTCTTTTAGTGATCTACAGCACAGTTAATTTATGTATCCCCCCCCCCCACCCCGGCGGTCCTATCTCGATACAGCTGCATTTAGTTTAATCATCAGAAAACAGCGACTTTGGTCTGAAACAAACGTATCTTCCTCAAATATCTCTTATTGGTTGGATGTGTAATTAAGGTTATCGTATCGTGTATTATTATGAGATGCTATGCTTATTTAATGATTCTTTTATCAAGCAGAAATGACCCGTGAATAACACTGTTCTCGTGTCATTTATGCCATTTCAGGTGTAAAAGCTATTTCAAAAACAAATATCAAATGTTGTACTTTAAAGTCGTTCATGGCAAATCCTTTTTCATGCTGGAATTCAAAGCACCTTCCCCTGAATGACAGCGATTTTTAATGTTTATACTTTCATTTTCTGACTGAGAAGTCAAGAATGTTGTAACACTTTGCAAGATAATTGTGCGGCGCTCACCTGGTGTTAGAAATTTTAATACATCCCAATCACTCGTCCTTTAAATGCAAAGGAGGGTCTGCAAGCTCTATAAGTCTTCATCATTGCCTCCTTCAGAGCATCTAGTTTATAATATCACCGAATATGGGAAATAAAAGTGGTTGGTTTAATAATGTAGATTTGTCAGCAGTGGATTAACTGCTGTGCTTCATATTTAGTGTCTCGAGGTTTTTCACTCTGACCGCAGTGTACATGTAAATACTGAAGCTGTTTAATTGCTTATAATCATTTTGTTAATCTAATTCTGTTCTGCTTTCTTTGTTACCTCCTGGTTAATAGAGATTTAAAGCACCCAAGAGGAGATTTAACCGCCTATCCCGGGTTTCCTACACAAGTCTGGTAACACGCAGAAAAATTAATTCCCTCAAGTTCTGATGATTGCACAGTCCGTAAAAGTATAAAAACAAATGTTTAGTTCTGACACACACACACACACACACACACACACACTGTACATGTTTAATCCACCATCATTTCTCATATTGGCTCTTCAGGTCATTGTCATTATGGCACATGCAGCAGTTTTGTCATAATGAAAACGACCTAGAATCTTAAAAGTTAAAGATATCAGTCTGGAAAAATATTGGAATTTAGAAACGGTCGACTGTGCAGGAATCCCGTAATGCCTTTTTAGAGATGGTTGTGTTGTAACAGCCATTGTTATCACAAGCGGCTCCTCTTGCATCTGTTCTGTAAATGGCCAGTTTTCACAAGCAAGGCTACAGTAAAATATCCCATCTGATGATGGAAAGCATCGTTTGTTTTGTCGAAGCCGCTGAGAAATCACTGCTCGCAGCAAGATGCAAAAGTGTACATGTAAATGAATGCTGTTCAAGGGGTAAATGTAGAAGCGGAATAAGTCCTGGCCGCCTCTATTAAGGCCCCGCTGTGGAAAATTGGCTAATGATAAAGCAATACGGTATGCTGAACGTATCTCTCGTATGCATCTTCTGGCTTATTTGTTTTGAAGAAAAATGCTAATTTGTATGCTCAGCTGCAGGCACACACCTATTGAGTCTGTAAAGATTGAAATGAGCTGTTGTTCAGGGCTTTGTATTGCTATAAGTGATCATCCTCAGCCTGTTACTTGTCAGCTGAGATCTAATTAGTCTTGCCTAAGGCTGCCCCGCCGTCTTCAGGCTGTTTATTCATTGTTGTACCAACAGCCACTGGAATGTAAATCCAAGCGTTTTGTCTATTTTGAAAATGTTCATGTGCAGCTCGTCTTATCTGAAATTAGCTCAGTTAACGGCTGACTGTTCAGCAAAGTAAAAAATGCCTTTTGTTTCACGCCTGGCTCTGTTAAATTTGTTTGTACTCAATAAATCTATTTTGAAATTCATTTTATTGCACCTTTTTTATGTATTAACAATTGAAATGAAATCAGTATTCATTAAATATCGGCCCGAGGTAGAACTGTGGACATGAATTTCAAAATTTTGCAAAGGAGATAAAAATGTCAATACAAAAAAAACCCAAACTACAGTTTCAGGAGTTTGTTTTTAAAGTTTATTCTCTCAAAATGTATTTGATATTTCTTGTCAACATTTCTGGATATTTTACATAGCTAGAGAGTACAAAATGCAGATTTTATAAACCACTGAACAGAAAAAGCAGGTAGGAAGGAGTGGAGGAATAAACAAAAGTGGATGGAGGTGACGGAGTAGGAAGTGTCAGAATCTGAGTTACTGTAGATATTGTGAAGAATAAAAACGGGCCTGAATACATGTGATGAAACTTTCCCCAAACCATTTCGAGGTGCTTCTTACAGCAGGAGAAATTGGACTACTGGTACCTGCAGCACAGACGTGATGTTCTTGTGGCCGTCTGCACACAGAAACACGGCCACAAGAAGATCATAACTAGAGTATATGATAACTACTTTGTTCCTTTTTGAAAAATGTAAATAATCTAGACTGAGATCATCACGATGCTACCTCATTTCCGCTGGAGCTGAACGGTCTCGTTTATCTTTCTACACCTGACTTCCATCGCTTCAATGAGGTCACTTGAGTTGGATTGTAGTTCGGGGACGGAGCCCACGTTACAAGGCAAGACGGCAGTGGGAGTGTGTATGTGTGAGCCACCATCGGGGTGACAAATGAACATCTATAAATGCAGATCCATATACTATACATTCCCTGTATCCGTATATTGATTCAAATGTCTTATTCTATTATGGCTTTATTGTTGAAACTAAGCCAAATTCTCACATCCTTCCTATCTTACAATCCTATTAAAGACGCGTTCCCTCCGCTCCGAGCTGCTACTGTATGATCCTCGCCTTGTAGATAAAGAGCATGCCTGGTCCTGTTGTGTGGTTTTGGATAAGCAGTCAAGATTCATCCGACCCCCGGCTTGTCCTAGACTTTGGCTCGTACCGTAAAACTTACTAAATAGTTGCCCAGGCTCGTTTTCTTGCTTTTCACAAGAGCACCTGGTTTAAACTCTACTAGGTTGTAATTTGACGCTTTAACATTTTCTTGTAAATACGAACACTAGTTTGTGATCCCACAGGGGTGTTTCATAAAGCCTCTTTCCTCTCAGATGACTCAATTTGGAGGTTATGGCCAGTTTACCACATTTTAACATGGGCTGGACTAATTTTTGCATACTTAAAATTTGCATTTATATATTTTCTGTCTTAATTCTTTAAAATGATGCCAAAAAAACAACTTTGACCCATGTAGCCTTATGGTAAGCAGCATTCATTTAAATACAATTTAAAGAAATCTGTCTTAATTCTATTCTATCTATTGTCATGCTATAAAATAAACTGCCTGACCTGGCTCCACTTGTATATTTAAATGTTTTAATAGTATCTTGCATCTATACGTTTATTTTTAGCTGTTATACAAATAAAGTTCCCCTTTCTCACACAGGACTTGAGTCCATAAATGCATGATTATTAGCAAGGAATTGCAGAATTACCTAAGTAAAGGATGGTCTAGTGTACACTGTGCTAAAGGAGATGAGAAAGGAAGCATTGAAACACCTTTCCTTAGCATTTTGAGAATTCTTTGTGCCTTTTATGAAACACCCCTTCGATCAATGCCAACAGAATATATTGTCACCACAAGCCAAAGTTGAAGATAAATAAGGCGGGTCAGTTGGTCTTGGATTGGAGGTTCAATAATATCACAATAGCACCATATCAAACTAACGTTAAACATACTTCATGCATCTGTAGATATATAAACTGTATAATAATGAATAGATATGAAATGCTCAATACACAAGTGTTAAATATATTTCAAGTTCACAGAAATAACTACTGCAACAGTTCAGTTGGGAATACAGTTTGACTAGATCTATATCCAAAACTGACTGACTGGTGGCGTCTCATGACCGCTCACGTGTCATAAGTTAGCGACTTTAAAATCTCAACAGTCAAACCCTTCACAGTGCATAGAGCATTTAGTTTGCATGCCTGCAATTACACTTGGTGTGTGTGTGTGCGCACTACGGTCTGCTCATCACCAAGTCTTTACACCGCATTTACAAAGCTTGTTTTTAAAGGTTGTTAAAATTCACTCTGGTTCTATGAGTAGCATTTAGTGCTCAAATTCAAACAGCACAGTATTACAGTTCACAACCATTGTATAAGGCAGGTTGATAAAAGTACTCCGTAGTACTCTTGAGTCACCCTATGTTCATTACAGGCCTTCATATCGTACATACGCTGTATCAAAGCATGCCATACTAAAGCAAAAGATCGCAGCAAAAGTAACAAAAGTTTTACAAACGTTCTTTGGTTGAGTGTGAAAGGAGCATTCCTGTGCTTTTAATTTAATGCTTTGAATTTGGCTTGAAAGAACAAAAAAAGTGGCCTTTCGCAGTGACACGCTGGCTTAAATACAGGCAAAAGAGTGATGTCTTTAACCTAAACTACAATATTTGTTAAATCTCCCAAAATAATATTTAAAAAAAAATCTAGTGATAAAAAGCTCGCTCTGACTGATTGTACACATATTATACTTTCTCGTTCCAGGTTGCCTAGGCAACCCCCTCCCCGCCTCCCTGTGGCCTTCCCATCTCCTTTCACTTCTTCTTGGTGAAGCGACTGAACTTCTTCTCCTTGTCTTTCTTGGCAGAGCCGGGCTCAGGGAGGGCAGCTGAGGAGGAGGGAGCGGGCAGGCTGTGAGCTTTAGCCCCCGAGGGCCCCGACGCCTCCTCCGCTGCCAGGGGCTGAACGGCCCTCTCCATGGCCTGGCTCCAACACTGGAGCTCCTCCTGAAATGAAACACAAACACCACAGCGGCTTACAAAGGGAAGTCCACCTCCGGACGGGGCCGTGGGTTTGTCTCCAGGTCTATTTGAGTAAATGAATAAGTGGGGGTGGTCGCACGTTTAACAATGAAACTTTAAATAACCTGTTTGTGGGGCTAAATAAGGGTAACAAAGCAGAAAACGACCTCGCTGCAAATCATTTTATTTAGTTAAACTTAATGATCCCTGGAGGGTAAATCTCTCGCTAGCTGATGGTGAAACAAAAGGAAATATGAACACCCGTATTAATGCTCGCTACTTAAATAAGCTTAAATAATGAAATATGTGTGTACTGTGCGCAGCATTACACCCTGTGACCACTACTTTACAGAGGGTCAAAGATTATACAATTACAGGCCGTCGTTTCATCTCATGTAATACACGGAAAGTTGTTAAAATTCATCGTTTCTCTCTTGGCAGTTAAAAAAAAAAAAAAAAAAAACTCACCTCGTCTTTACACTGGAACAAATATTCACTGCCGTCTCCAAGACTGTGAGAGGGAGAGGAGAGGGAAGTTAAAAAATACATAAAATATAAAAAGAAATCCAAGAAACCTCTCATGTAACTCTTAGAGAAAAAAAAAGTTCTCATTTAATAGCGAGACAACTGAAAACCTGAAGGATTCTCACCGTAGTTTGGAGACGTGCTTCTTTTTCTTGTAGTTGGTGAGGATCTCCCAGCTGGCGTTGCTGAGGGACAAGGGGTCCTCGCCGTGATACGTCACCCCGTGGCTAAAGCTCTTGACATCCTTATAGGCGGAGAGCTGACCCGTCTTTAGCACACAGTACAAGTTGTTCCATGACCTGAGAGGAAGAGGAGGGGCAAGAAGTAGCAGGGCTCAGGGATCGATCATTTCAGGTGGCTAATTTCTGGCAATAATGCGCGATCGATTTTAATTTAATCCCAATTAAAAGAGCCACAACAGCATCACCACTCCATTAGGACTTAATTCAGGTAATTAGAAATAAGGAGAGCAGTTGGAACAGCTCACTTCTGCAAACACTTACTTTTCTTCCTCTGCAGTGTGGAGGGGTGAGACGAAACGTTTTGCGTCGCTTGTGTATTAAGTAGATGGTTCATATGTTCTGGTGTGTGTTTGGTTTGTGAGATTTAATGTGCACAAGTGAGTAAGTTCATAATTAACACTGTCGGCCACCTCCACGTTAAGGCTTGCTAAGTGAATGTTAACTATAACTTACGATTTATAGATAGTAGCGAATCACCTTTGACTTTTATACCAGTGTGTGTGAGCTCTAGCTCCTTAAATACAAATATATTATAAATAGGACTTTTTTTAATTTATTTTTTTACATTTTTGTTATTAAATGTAATATGTTTTGAATGCATGCCAGACAGTTGTAGATTTCTAGGTGGCTTTTCTTTTACTGCTCTTCGGTTTCCTTTCATTTGAAACTTGCTTGAGTTGTTTAATCCATCAAAGAAAATGAATTCTGCACTCATTTTCTCTCTGCGTGGTACAGGCTGATTAAAAAAAAGGAATATGTGAGGTAACTTAAAAAATAATGGGGGGGAAAAAGTGAACGCAGACTTGATGTTCACTGTGATGGATGGACGAAAGGTAAGCAAAAGTTTTGGAAGTTTGCTGATAGATTTTCGTAGCATGCAGAAATGAATGGAAGCAAATGAATGTCTGGAATGGGTGGTGGGGTGATGTAAGACTACATTACATGTGAGAAATGGCACCGTGGTCCTTTTTTCCTATTGCCTACCTAGATGAAACCTTTTTCCCAGAGCCCTCCACGTCGTGTTTGCGGTACAGCATGCCCTCCTTCAGCACAGCTTGGGCTCCGAGGGCCTTGGCGGGCATGGTGGCAGCCCGCTCCGCTTCGTTCGGGGTCACTAGCGAGACGGACGGCTCCAGCTCCAGAGAACCGCTCTCTCTCATTTCTGACGCCACGGGCACTGTGGAGTCACCCACCGTCCCCTCCTGCAGACCCGAACTGGGCTCAGCTGCACCAGAACCAGACTGGAGAACAGAGACAGAAGCAGAATGAGACAGGAGGAGAAAAAACACAGATAAATCAACCTGCACACTTTGAGGAGATGGGCGAGTGTGCCCTAGATTTATGCAGCCATTATTTTCACAAGTGCTCAAAGAAGGTTCTCAACAGAGTCAGATGTAGTTTGCTTTAGAGTAAAAAAAGTCAAGGAGCTCTTTTGAATGCAGGAGTTGGCAAGAAAATAGCACAGAAGAGAGGCTGGTTTTCCTTTTTTTCTTGTTATTTCAGCCTGCTTAGACAGAGGTCACAACACGATAAAGAGGACGGGAGCCGAGCGAGTGTAGTTACTAACCAGAGTCTGTTCCTGAATGGTGTAAAGCTGTGAAGATTCCTCTACAAAGCCGGTGTCTTCTCTCCTGCAGGAAAGAGGGCAGCATGGGGTCTGCATGAGAGACTTTGGAGAGCAGCGGTTGAAGAACAATGTGTTTGAGTGTAGAGAGCGAGAGACCGCGTGCCGGTGTGAAAGTTTAAAAGGATATGGGCTCATAAATAGTCTGTATTTTTGTTGTCGACAAATCCCATGAAAAGACGAAACATGGCAGTCGTTCGTCTCTCAGTACTTTCTGACTTCCTCGTCCTCTCTGTGGCTCTCAGCCCTAAATCCGTTTGTTCTCAATGCGTCAATATAAGATTTTAGTTTTTAAATCATTTCCTAAAGCTGCTGGGTTTTTTTCTCCAGTTTTTGCACTAGTGAGTATTTATGGCAGTTAACAAGGTATGTGGGATTGATTAAAAGTAAACTACAATGCCCATGTTCATTTTAATGAAGTGTGACGGTGTGGCTCATTTATAGGTTTTTAATAGTTTGTAGAAAACAGTGGCACAGAGGAAGAGGCCACATCAGGCTTTAGACACACAGACAATATGTAATGACGGTAAGAAAAATGTACAACATCACCAGACTTTCTGCTTTTAAAAAGGCCAAACAATTCTGCGCGTCTGTGCTTTTTGGATGCGATGGTGCATGAGCAGTACGTGACTGCCTGCGTGTGTGTGTGTGTGTGTGTGGGCATGCGCCTACCTGCTGTCCTTATCTGACAATTGCTCTTCTTTAATGAACTGCTCCATCTCCTGCTGCTGCTTCCTCAGCTCCAACAACTCCAGCTGCAACACAGTAGTGGACTGGAATCAACACCTAATCCATTATTTGCTTTAATTTAGAAACCTTGTATGACTACATCATCATCTTCAGCCCTCATTAATTAAACATTGATGTTTAGTTGTTGTGTAAGATTTATCCCAATTAATATATCGTTTTAGACTGTTTACAGTGTTTTTCCATGTTTTCTTTTGTAATCAAACGGCCGCAGATCATCTTTAAGATTTTTTTTCCCGTACCGTAGTGAGGCGCTCCAGTGCGGAGAAGCGCTCTTCCCAAGTGGCGGTGGATTTCTCGAAGGCCTCGTGCCTCTTGAGGAGCTTCTCCACCTCGTCCACGGTGTAGCCCAGGTCTCTGCTGGTCACGTAGGGCTCCTGAGCGATGAGCCAGGCCTCCGCCACCGAGGCGTCGCGCGCGAACTGACACACCTCCAGCACTGGAGGCGGGGACAGAGGTCATTATCAGAGTTCCTACAATGCAGTTTTCATGTTACAGTGACTGCATTTAAAAATGTCATTTTAACTGCGTTCGATATTAATGCTGGCCATTATTTGAACTATTCTGTTAATACAGTCACATTATTTGGACACACCTCACATTAGCGGATTAAGACTTGGCTTAATGTTTAAGGTTAGATTTTCTTACAAAATGAGGACATTTTTGTAAAATGAGGAAATGTTACAACAGGATATTGCAGTTTTCTCTGTGGTTGCCCATCTTGTACAGAGCATCATCTTCTCTAGACTTAAAGCCATATAGGTCAAATATAGGTTTATAAAACAAAGAGAACGGTGCTGTTTTTTGGTTTGTACATATGAGCTTTCACGTCAGTTATTGGTCGGGCCTTTGACAGTTCAGTACAGATTTGTGAATAATGTACAGGATTTGGTTGGAGGTTATGGGTGTGGTTTAACTCACAGAGTCGGAGCCAGTCCCATCTGTCGTCCCACTTGAACATCATCTCTTTCCTTTTCTCTGTCAGCTGCACCAGCTTCTCTTTGATCTGACACGAGCAGTTATACAGTCGCAGTTACATATCGGCATTATTAAACAACTCAGCCCCCAAGACTGGCTATTATCCAGAAAAAAGGAGTATTGTGAAGTAATTAACCGCACGTTACATTCAGGCCGGGGTCAATTGCTCATTTAAATTCTTTTGGCTTTTCCATCTCTAATTAATGTTTGCTTTATAGTCTCCCTGATGAGTGGAATTTTTTTTTCTTTCGTGGCGATCCAATTGGTTCCATTGTGCCAGACAAGAACAATCACTCCCGGAAAAGTAATTAAATCTAATGAAAGCAGCAATTTGAGGCCTTCTTCGCCGCTGAGGCCTTACCTCAGCAGAGTCTCGGTGCTTGCGTGTCAGCAGGGTCTTGCCGAGGTCCACGCAGTCGGTGAATTTGGCTCCCCTGGCCTCAATCTCTGAGCGGATCCCCTGGTGGTATTTCTGCAGGAGCTCCACAGACGAGGCGTCCCTGATGTAGAGGAGAGATGGACTTAAAAGAGATAAAGTTTATCTACCTCTGTTGGTCAGGACTGGAACTGCATGTCCATGTGTTTACAGTGATCCTTTATCTTGAGCACAACTAATGTAGCTGTACTATATAAATTCATACTAAAATGACAAACAGTGCCACAGAGATAATATAATAACATGTTCTGCTTCAAAAGAAATAGATTTTGGGGGGTTTCAGGCTTTTTTTTCTGGGACAATAAAAACAAATCACTTAAGAACTTTAAGAACTTGAATATTCTTCATTGAGGTTATTATGATCTGAACTACTGAACATGTCTGAGAAGTGTGAGAACAAAGGCTCTAACAATTGAAAATCTTTTTTAAAACTCATGTTTATCACAAATTCTACAGAATGTAATATAATGTGAAAATGTTTTTATTTGAGCCTGCGTTTTATTATTTAATTAAAAACAGCCTCTGTTTGGAAATGGCAGAAATCAGCGTTGATATAGTTTTATTACTAATTTGTTTATTGGAGCCTATATCTTATTACTTGGTAGACATTATTCTTCTGTTTCCACCTACAATAATAATTAAAAAAATGTACATATATAGATATATATATATATATAGATATATGTGCGTGTGTATCTATACATACAGAAATACTCCATGTTGACAATTTAACTAAATGTAAATAAAAAGGGGAACTTAAATCCTCAAAGATCAAAGTTTTAGGTTTGTTTTTACAGATGTCCCTCAAAATCAAAATCACTGTTTAAGTAGAAATGTACTGACTGGATATCTGATTAAATGGTGGCGTCCTGTGTGCCCACCTGGGTTTCTCCTGAGTCTCTATCTGCTTGATGGTGCTCTCCATCCAGGCCATCAGGTCTCGCACCATCGTGAAAAAGCGGAACTTCTCAGCGGTGTCCACCAGCCGCGCTCTGCGGCCGTCGCAGGCGTCCAGCAGGCCCTTCCAGGCCTCCACCACCTCTCGCTCTGTGGCCTGGATGCTGTCCGCCCTGCCTCCTGCATACTGGGCGTGAAGCCGGGACGACGTCTCCTGGAACTGTTGAACCTGGAGGAAGGAGAAGAGTCAAATCATTGACGTAAATTCTCAAAATTAAAGACTCCCTCCATTCAAAAATGTGTTTTGCTCATCGTTACTTTACATGGATGTTTGACCGTCACTGTGTTTGACACTAGAGGGCTGTTTTCACATTCATCACCTTATATCGGAGAATGTGTACATATGAGCATGATTTGTGTCATCACGACTAGTTTAGAAGCCAATTATGGTTTAATATGCAACTTACACAATTGTTGACCCATTGTTAACATACAAATATTGATTACTGCAGCTTTAATTTTATTAAATCGTATTCATTGGTCGGTCATCCCAAAGCAATGGGATTAAGACGCTGATACAAATGTAAGAATCCCCTGACTGGACCACCATTTATGACTTCTCGACCTTGAGAAAACCTTTCACAGTTGCCCAAATATTGCAGCAGCACTCCCTCCCAGATATGAATCATCAAAGTTCGGCCTCTGCCTGCTGTGTTGCCTCAGAGTAAAAGGGCTGATCCCCTGCGTTGTACCTGTTTGCCTAGAGCGGTGATGTCTCTCTCAAAAGCGGCGTGCATTCTGTGGAAAGACTCGGCTTTGCTGAAGTCTTCTCCCACTTCATCGGGCAGCTCTTTCTGCTTCTCGTGGATCTGAGCCACGAGCTCCTTCCCGTCATCAAAGTACCTGGAGAATAGGGATCGATCACTCATCTCTTTCGCACATTCATCATCCTATTTACTATAATGAATGTAAAGTCGTCAATTCTTTGTGACAGTGTCGGTGCGTCCAGATATTTTCTAATTTCTTGATAACAGTGGCTTCGGTTGCTTGGATATGTTATGTTGCATTAAGGTACGTCGCTGCCGGTTTCCTTACTTGAGCAGTTCGTAAGATGTTGTGAGGAGCTGAGCGCGAGTGTCGATGAGTTCCAGCAGGTCAGCCCAGCTCTCGTTGATGCCGTCTTTCCACTCTGCCATGGCGGCCGCCTCCGCGTGGCCGGCCTCGATCAGCTCGTCTATCGTCTGGTTGACGAAGTCCACCCGCTCCTGACCCACCATCCCCGTCTCCCGCGCAAACTCTCTGAACTTATCCCTCAGAAGCTGAAGGGGAAAATGAGGAACAACAGAATCACCATTACATTTTTTTTTTGTATTTGATTTAAAGCTGCACACGACAATTGGCCCAGAAAACCGAAATACCTAAGAAATCATTCAATGTGATATCTGTAAACCTCGCACGTTTATCAAAACAGACGGTCTGTGATCACATTAAACCAAAAGAAGCAAAAGCATAAAAGGAAAGGCCTGTTGTTTGACACGCTGCATCATTTGCTCCTTTAGTTTTGGTTTTTCAGATCCCTTCAATGTATGAATTCTAGTCAGTGAGTGTACCTGTCTTCTCTAAATGTTTCTAAAATTAGATAAAATTGGTTTTACATTATGTGCATTTGACCGACTCTACTGCGTCAATCAATCAACTTTTATTAGCATAGCACCTTTCAAACAGGTGACAGATGACAGACCAGCTGACAATATGACAACTTTAAACAGTTTGACACTAATGCACACAAGAAATAAAAATAAAATGACAAAACGGATAGAATAGAACTGTTTTTTTATCTATCTTTTTGTTAAAAGAAAATAACACATAAAACAGAAAGTATCCGTAAGAAATTCATGGAGGCAATTTAAAATCCAAAGCACCCGATTGCTGCATTTGCAACAAAAATTGTACTCCCTCTCTGAGTCGTAACATCATACTTTTAGATTCAGTGTGAATTTTACTTTATTTTCTCTGATGTCCATATAAACCAACATACACTTCAGAATCTAACTCTCACTCAAAGAGAGAAAAGGTTGCACTGTACCTACATTTCTGAGCCGCCAATAAGCAGATTTTGTCAAAGACAACACCCAGGTTTCTTGTTGGCTTGAGGTAAATCCCGGAGATTTTAATATTGTGGCCAGTTTTCTCTCTTTATTTGTGCTATAATGTTTTTCTGACAGAGTATGATAGCATGTGTGCGCATGTTTTTGTGCAAACAATACCGTGACGTGGTCCAGGTCCTGGCCCATCTCCTGAGAGGAGGCCACCACGTCTCTCTCTGCGATCCAGTGTTCCAGGTCCTCCACCTCTCGGCTCAGCAGGAAGTGGTGGTAGGTGTGGTCCAGCTTCTTCCTGCGGTCCTCCGCCAGCTCCCTCAGCCCCGCGTACTGCTTATCCACCTGGCCCTGCCGCCTGATGATCTCCTCACTGCGGACACGACGAGGGCGAGAGGACGGAAAGAAATGAGATGGAGAGGGGGTGGAGAAAATGAGAAAAGGGCTAAAACATTGAATTTACTCTAGATGAGACGTGCGATTAGGATACAGAAATCATCACATTTATCCTGCTTCTCTCTCTTATCACTCTGAACCACAACTGACTGGGACGACACGAGTGAATCAGCATCCTCACAAGGAGATGTTTTTATTCTAAAAGCACAAACCCATCAGGATGGTCCTCAGCAAACATCTTTTGGGCGCGGTCAGCCAGGCTCCGGATGGAGTCGGCGTAGTTGTCCACGGCTTGCTTGAGGATCATGTGGCGCTTCAGCGTCAGCAAGGCACTCTGCTCGTCCTGGAGAGGTGGAAGAAGAGGAGGATGAGGATGAGGAGGCTAAGCAATGATGCGAAAAAGGGACAAGAGACTGCACATCAAAGCAAAGCAAAACACTCCAGATGAGCTCTCAGTAGAGGGTGCCACTTACAAAAAGCGTGTCAACTTAATTGAAGAAACCCTGTAACCATGTAATCACGTTGATGCATGCAGCGCCACTCGTTATTTGCACAACATGATATGCCTTGTTTTGATTTAGATAATAAGATCTGCGTTTCAGACGTCTGCGGCCACTTCCCCGAGTTAACCAGCCTGCTTCCTGGTCTGTCTGTCTCCTCACCTTGGCCTTCTCATCTGCGATCATGTAAAGCTCCTGCTCCCCTATCCAGGCCTCGGCTTCATCCGCGTCGTTGTAGTAGTGCTGGGCCAAGTTGGAGCCGCTCAGCCTCTCCCTGCGCTGGGCCATCTCGTCCTGCAGCCGGGCCCACGCCTCCTCCAGCTCCTTCAGGTGGTCCGCGATCCGCTCCGCCTCCGGTCCGTCCTCCGCGCCGGCAGCGGCCGCCGTCATTCTCCTTCCTCGTTCTAGTACTTCATCGACTCGAGGCTGGTGGCCCTCGATCTCCCTCTGCAACGTCTGATGAGACAGATAAGGAGGCGGTGAGAATACAGCATTGCCCCAGAGACAAAATCAGAGCATCCAAGTGGCTCTAAAACTCCCTCTGCAGCTGCTTTTTTAAAAAGTTGACACCTCTTCCATCAACTAATGTATAACAAAATGAAAACAAAAGAATTAGTAGGGGATACTATCTTGACTGACAGTTAAAAATCTGTTCACTGCAGGATATTCGTTATCTCAACTGAGATAAGATCGACAGAGAAATAATCAGCAACTATTCCAATATAATCAATCAATCGTTTCAGTCACTTTTCAAACAAAAATAGTGAGAAAATACTAAACAGTTCCCTTCGAGCTTCTCAAATAAGAGGATTTGTTGCTTTTCTTTGTTATATATAATTGTTAACTGAATATTTTTGGGTTTGGGACTGTTGGTCAGTCACCTTGGGCTCTAGGAAATTGTGAGGGGCATTTTATAGAATCAAGAAAATAATATCAGATTAATCAACTCTCTAATGTCGTACCTGGTTCTTCTTCAGAAGCATTTGCACCGTTTGAAGATTGTGGCCATGCTCTTGTGATAATGCCAGGGGCGTCCTCTCCTCAATCCAGAGCTGAGAGAGAGAGAGCGAGAGCGAGAGAGAGAGAGAGGAAAAGTAGATCACGACAATGAAAAGAGAAGATAGTAGGGACTGGTTTCTGTTGAGAAATGTCTTTACAGATTTCAGATGTACACAGTGTATAAAAAATGTTAAGACCACCTTTCTCATACTAAATTTGTACCTTTTTACAAAACGTCTCCAACATTGCAAACAGTAAAAATCCATCTTCAAGCTGTCTCCTCCACCTGATTAAAGTGGATTTAGGCAGTGAAACCAATAAAGGATTAAAGCTTTTCACCCAGATTCACCTGGTGAGTCAATTTCATGGAGCGAGCTGGTGGTCCCACTATCTTGCATACCAAGTGCACATACTGTAATTGAAAACTTCATTTCCGAATTAATAAGTTATCTTTTTTTTTTTAAGGGGGGACGACACCCTCTGAAGTTCAGGTGTTAAATTTTCTGAAAGTCCCAAAAGGTGTCATCTTGCTGTCATTCAAAACATTCAACATTTATCCAGCTCCTTTGAAAAAAATCTAACAGTCTATTTTAATTTTGTGCTATCAATTATTTTGTGAGAGCCGGGACTTTCAACGCTTTAATTTCGCTCAGAAATTGGATCCGTGCTTACAAGCTCATCGGCCAGGTCTCTGTAGAACTGATGGACAGCCTTGGCGGCCTCCAGCTTGCCCTTGCGCTGGGCCAGCGGCGTGAGGAGCCGCTGGAATTCTCCCTGCAGGGCCTGCTGCTCGGCCTCAAGCTCGGGCTGGTCCTCCCGGCCTCCGCCGTGCTTCCTGACGGCCTCCTGGAGCTCGTCCAGCTCCCGCGCCCGGTCACGCACCTGGTTCTCCGTCATCTGGCGCGGGGGAGATACGATTAGAGGAAAAAGATGAATAGCCTTTCAAGAGCCTAATCAGGATGTAGTGGAGGGTAAACCCACCAAAAGTTACTTTGTCTTGCAGTTTGTGTGTGAAACTAAGTTTAGCCCAATGCAACACAGACTGTAATAGCATTTAGAAGACTTATGGTGTTCTTGTTTTTCTGTCTTACATATATAATGCTTTTTTTTCCCACAATAAGAAATAGATTTATAAGATGATTGTTTGTTGTCTTCAGATGCCAACACTAAACAGGAATACAGATCCGGCACAGATGCTCACTCACTAATCCTAAGAAAGCACATAAGCTAAAGCAAAACCTATAATGTATTCACTCTCCCATGGTGAGATTCAACTGCATATGATTTAAGAAGTGCATGTATCCAAAGGAATTTCAGACACAATGAGCAAATAAATCATAAGTATATACAGTATAATGCTACAAAGACACAGACCTGATGCTTCTTGAGCAGGATGTTGGCATTGGTCAGGTCTTTAATGTCCTCGTCTCCGCTGTGTAGCTGCTGTTTCAGCTCACCGAGCCACTTCTTCATATCGGTGAGGCTCTGGTCGAAAAGCTCAGAGCGATTGGCGTCAAACAGCAGCCGAGCTTTCTCCTGGGTGGTGGACTCCAGCTTGTCCCACAGCTCGTGGAGTTTGGCCAGACGCTCATTCACAATGGGCTCAAACTCAGGCTTGAACTGTATGAGCTCCTGACCCTCCTGTATCCACATAAACACAGACGTTTCCAAAATGCACCATTGGGACAAAAACATCTGATTTACAACTAAATGTTTTACCTGAAGCCGCTAATGGAGGAGCTATGAGTCAATAAAAGGTCAAGAAAGGGTAGAAAAAAAGCCTTTTCAGTGTGACTTTAAATCCTAATCTTGGATCCCTGATCATGGGTTTTACCCTGCATTAAGTCCGTTTTTGTTTTTCTCTCTTTAGATATAAAAATTGTTGTAATTGTGATTAAGATACTCCTACAGCGCTCTCTAACATATAAAAACCACTTTACAGACATACACAGGTGTACATGGACACACACGCAGCCTAACCAACCTGGTCTACTTTGTTGAGCCAGTCCTTGTTGGAGGCCAGCTCGGCCATGAAGGCCTGATGTTTCAGCCATTTGCTGTGGAGGTTCCTGGCCTCATCGTACGACGTGTCCTGAGCCGTCAGCATCTTCTCGTTGATCCACAGGGTCAGCTGGAGCGCGAAGAGGAGGAGTGAATATTAGGGATTAGCAAAAAAAATAATAAAAGATTCAAATCAACAAAGACTAAGTGGTTACAAAGTCGTGGAAACGTCAGCGTATTACATTTGGGCAGAGGTGACTTTCTTTTAGCAGGATTTACTTCTTTATCTTTTGAAAACAGAGCAGTTACCAATTAGCCAAATGGGACCCCTATCCCAAAATAGTGGAAGATATAGATTTTGTCTAAGAAGGTCTCATCAAGTACCACTGTGTTCTAGTAAACAAAGCAGAGTGTGTTTGGTAAATTGACTGCAATCAAGAAACCAAAACAGGGGAAAACACTGTGATGTCAAGTCTCAGTGAAGGAATAATTAAGCTAATAATGAAGGTACTAATTGATGTTACCCACTGATTACATGAACAGTAAACTGACGGTGAACTCACGTCTTGAGTGTTTTGCAGGAAGTGCTGCAGGTCGCGGTTGTCTGTGAGCTTTTCGGACACCTCCAGGGCTCTTTGTTTATTCTTGTTTTGCCTGAAGGTCAAACACAAAACCACGAAAACACACTTAAAATACAACTCCTCCCTGAGTAAACAGCTTCCTCCTCCTTTTCAATAAAACACACACAACAGGATGTGTCACCTAGAGAGGGAATCGTTATGAGCTCCTCCTCCTCCACACAGGAAAAATACCTGACACAGTAAGTCATCTGTTACTCTGCTACACCGTGAAGAAGAGCTCTCACTTAAAGATCAATATGCATTATTGCGGGCGCCTGTCTACCAAGCAGAATTGTGGGAGTTAATGGGAAAAGCTCCCCTGACCCCTCTACTGCCTCTTGTTGACATCAATGATGCAGTGATAAGAAAGCCGTTTCACTACTGAGGCGGTCGAAGCGCTGAAGAAGAATGAGTTAGAAAGAAAAGATCTATTTCTCTACATCACATTAGAGGCCGTACAGTATTTATCAAACTGCTACAAGTTAAATTATGGCCTCAACATGAACGTTTTTACTTCTAAGTGCTCTCTTTAGGGCATTCTTCTAAATGTAATTCTTAAAAATCTATGTGCAATGAACATTATTAGAATACAAAAGAAGTTTCGATGCTTCCCCTGACCAGAACTAGTTTGAAATATGTGTTGTGATTGTGGGAAAGAAACGGGGGGAAAAAAGACCCCTCTAAGAAAGAAACACAATTTTCTTTTCAATTGCCCTTTTGACAACACTTCATATTGACGAAAGAGCCGTGCAGACTGACCTGTCTCGTATTGAATCCATTTTCTCCTGAACTTTCGCAGAGTACAGGTTGTTGCTGTCGACGAGCCGCTGTCCGCCCTGCAGAGCGCCGTCGATCTTGTCCTCGTTGGCCTCCATGGTGCTCACAAAGTCCTCGTGCTTCTTCAGAGCTTTCTCTGCCCCGGCCAAGGTGTCGGGCTCGTCTATGTGGGCCAAGGTGTACTCCTGCGACACAAAGCGACGAACAAACTTAACAAAGAATGGAAAGAAAACCCTTGGGAAGTGCAACGGCTGACAAACACGCAGCGCGGTATTTGACCACATCTTTTAAATACCTGCAGCGTCACTAACCCCATCATTAAAAGACTAACCCTAAGCCTAAGACTTTTCTCCTTAAAGACAGACGATTCTGAGTCATGATCTTAATGTACAGTAGTAGCAGTAAAGTACCTGGTTGTTAAGGATGGCCTGTACAGCCTTGCCGTCCCTCATGAACTGCTGGAAGCCCAGACCCTGGTCCAGGAAGGTCTTGCGGCTGTCCCACATTTTCTGCAGTTCATACCAACCGCGATCCAGCCCCTTCAGCCTCTGCTCCAGCTGCTGGTACTGAGGATCATCCTCCTGACCCCGGGTGACTTGGGCACCGGTGTCCCTCACGCGGTGATAGTCCTCCTCGTGGTTGTTTATGTCCTCACGCACAGCGTCATGAAGGCTGAGCCGCTCCTCGGCCTCGGGCAGCGTGGCGGGAATCTCCTCCGACGCCACAGCCTTCTGGCTCTTGAAAAGCCAGGACTGGAAGTCATCCATGTCTTGGAGGAAGGTCTGTAACTTGCTGACCTCGCCCAAAGAGTCCTCTCTGTCTTTCAGGGTCTTTCTTAGCGTGTCCCAGGCCACGCCTAGCTCCCCTTTGCGGGCCAAGATGTCGTCTGCGTTCTCCGGGTGGTCCTTAGCCAGCTGGTCGGCCTCTTTCCTCAGGAAGGTAAGCTTGGTGTCGATGGCGGCCAAATCTCTCTCCATGCCAAACAGTTTCCTCTGGATGGTCATGACGGCTGCCAGGTCGTTGCCCAAGTCCTGTGTGGACTCGATCACCCGGGTCTTGTCTCTGATCCAGGCCTCTGTCTCGTCACACTCCAGCCTGTAGCTGTGCAGACTGACAGCAGAATCCACTTTCCTCTTCTTATCCTCCACCATGACCTTGAAGGCCTCCCACCTGAAAGAGAATTATTTAACCCAATTATTTATTATTAGAAGCTTTATTGTCCATATATGTTGAATTGTATGTAGAAGAATTTCACATTCCTACATGTCCAGCTGTGCAATTAACTGAAAATAATTGGATTTGTACACCAATTGAATACAGTCTCTATTTTTCCTATAATTAGTGCTAAATGAAAGACTTCTTCTTGTTAGAGAATTATAGAACTGCAAAGATAAAATGTTTAGCATGCATCAGGGCAAAGAAAAAACAAGAAGATATGAATCTTTATTTATTATTTATTTCAGGTGTAACGCTGAATGATTAATTTCGAAATGTTGACGCACAAATAAACAGTCGACACACATAATGATTAGATAACATATTCAAAGCACCTCTTATTCAGTCGCGTCTGACATTCTTTGACCTCTTTGGTGCGAGGGTGTCTGCCGTCTTCAAGCTGCTTCACAGCTTTGTTGACATCATCGACTCTCGACTGAACATTTGCCATGTCTTGGGCTAGAATGCTCAACCTGAAAACAAGAAAAGTGCCTGTTAAAATAAAAACAGTATAATGTACATGGTGCACAAACACATGGGAACTAGACCTGGGAAAAAAATGATGCTTCTTCAGAGAGAATCAAGAAACACACTTGTTTTTGTTTTTTGAGCATTCATTTGGCGTTTCCACATTTTTTGTGTATGACAATATTAAATCTAGACGTGTATAAAGATAATTCAGGAGGGCATAATAACATAATTTGTTCTGTGTACCTATTCTGTACCACTTCCAGATCCTCCAGCTTCTCAGGCACCTCTAAACCCACCAACCACGTCTCCTTCTGGCCCATCCAGAGCTCGCAGGCGTCTGTCTCACTGAAGATGGTGTACAGGGCCATAGTGTCTTCTAGCCTCTTCTGCCTCAGGTCGGCCAGAGACATGAGCTCCATGTACAGGTCCTTGATGTCTTTCAGACGTCTCTGGATATCAGGGGTGTTTTGTAGCTCCTCTGGCAGCGCATTGGCCTGTTTGGATAGAGCATCTATGGTGGCTCCGTTCTTGATGGCTTCGTTCTTCAAGTTGCTGTGCTTTTTCAGCAGCCGCTGGGTGGTGTATTCGTCATGGCCCACGTCATCGCTGCTCATCTGCCTCTTGGCGTCCAGCAGCCAGGCCTTGAGGTCATCAGCATCTCCCTGAAACTGGAAGAACCTCTGGGTGTCCTGGAGGTTCTGTTTCCGAAATGCAGCCAGCTCCTCCAGCTGCTGCCACTGCCTCCCGATGATGTCCATGCTTTCTTGAACCTTCAGGGAGTCAAAGTGCTTGGCTTGGATCATCTTTTCTCCCTCAGCCAAGATCTGTTCGAGGTTGGCGCGGCGGGCTCCGAGCTCGTCCTCGAAGGCGCTGTGTTTGCTCTGGAGCACTAGCACGCTCGTCAGGTCCTTGCCATAATCCAGGGAGGAGAAAATGTGCTCCTTCTCTCTGATCCAGCTTTCCAGCTCCGCCACCTCCCACAGGAAGTTCCAGAAGCGGCGGGACTGCTCCAGACGAGCCCTTCGCTGGGCCGCCAGGGCACAAAGCTCCTTGTAGCACAAGTCCAGGTGCTGCACCCTGTCGCGGATCACCTGGGGATCACACGGCTTGTAGCCTGGGGTAAAAAAATGAAGAACATATAATATAATTAAGTATATCTATGCACATTTCACTTTCTCTGCTCGCTTAATTCTTATCAGGGTTCTGGGATGCTGGTGTCTATCTCAGCATAAACTGTGTGGAGTGCACAGAGATTAACCTAGAACTAATTATCACATCTAGAACCAAACCTCCTCATTCACTCATATCTATAATGGGAAAAGGAAATCTGTTATTTTGTTTTACAAACTCAATGCTACAGGCACATTTTTGTAGGTGCTCATCAAGTATTGAGGTTCAGCAACCGGCCCTTGTCGAGGCCCATGGCCTGCAAACCATTTAGTGTCCTGATCCCTAATAAAAACAGGAATATGGGGCATGTTGAGCCGCTGCACTTACTGTCTCCATTGGCAAATTTGAGAGCAGCAGCACTGGCGCTCTGCACTCTCTCAGCCTGCAGAGCGATGTCGTTCTCTAGCAGAGCGTGTTTCTGTAACAAGTCTTCCACTTCTAGCAAGTGTTTCCCAAAGTCAGGAGACAGAAGTCGAGCCTACAGGGAGGAGGCAACAATCTGATCAGTTTAGTGTCCAGTAAGTAAATGTTATTGGTTGACGATTATTGCCTCGTGTGCTGTACCTTCATGTCATCCATCCAGCTGATGATGTACAGCATCTCCTGGAAGATCCTCTGCAGGGTCAGGTTCTTATCCAGACGCCCCCTACGAGCCTTGAGCAGCTCCTGCAAGTAGTCCCACAGGCGCAGGACGTTGTCTTTGCGCACGTTGATCCGTTTGGCGTCATGGTATCGCTCAGACTCCAGCTCCTGTGAGATGTCCACCAAGGCCTGAACGCGTTCCTCGTACGCAGAAATGTCCGTCTCAATGGCATCGTGCTTTTTCTTCGCCGCCTCCACTGCTGGAAGGTCGTAACCAAAGTTGTCCTGAGGAGAGCAGAGCAGGGAGTGGCTCAGGGCACAAGAAACCTCATGGTTTATTAGATAAATAATGTATTTATATAATAATAATTTTTACTTTGCATACTTTTTGCTAATACTTCTGAAATTTTATCTCAAGTCAAAACTATGCACTTTTACTTGTAGTGGAGAATTTGTACTGCTGCTTTTACTTAAAAAGTGCCATGTGGAGTTTTTTTGTGTGCATTTTCTTCCTCACAAAACATCTGCAATGCAAATTTTCAAGTATTTAAAATCCACCATGGTTTACATCTTCTTCTTCCCTGCCTTTGCTGGCGCATTGCAGCATATCATGGCACATTACTGCCACCTGTAGGTCAATGGAAAAGTGGGAAACCCTTGGCAGAACTGCATCGCCCACGCTGCACACACAAGAAAAGCAAAAACTCCACAGGGAACCTTTAAGTAAAGGATTTTAATACTTCTTATCCCACTGATTATAACATCTACAAACAGATAAATGTTTCTTTTCTTCTAACTAACTTTTGTGCTAAAGAAGTTCTTCCAACTGACACTTTTTAGTTGGCGTCATCTCCATGTTTTCATGGCAACCTGTTTATGCTGTTTACCTCTCATCTCATCAGTTGTGTAAACAAGCTGCTGTGTCATAATGAATGCAAATGCTGTAAAAATATGTAAAACTGTATATGTCATTTAATTTAATTAGGTAATCAGTCTTTGTGAGATCATTTTCAAGAGAACAAATATCACATAATAACATCATATAATTTCCATAGTGTTGTTGATGTTTACCTGAGCCACTAGTCTCTGGTTCTCCAGGAGCCATGTCTCCCTCATGGCAGCCTTCCTGTCGAATCTTCTCGCCATCTGTTCCAGCTTCTCCTGTCTGATCAGCTCGTCTCTCAGGACGCGCTCCCGCTCGTGCTCCGCCCTCTCCAGCCGCTCCCAGGCCTGCACACAGATGACGGGATGCATCATGAGGGTTTGCAGTTTTTTTGCTCGCCAAGAGGTAATAGCATTTCCTGTTTAGAAGTTCTTTGCTTGATCCTGTCCACAAAGACCTCAGAGGTCAAAGTCGACCACAGAACAACTCTGGAAGTCAGTATTAAGTGTTATGTTAAAGGACGTTGAAGGATAGATGTTTGCTGATACAGCTGACGAACAGGTTTTTAATTAAAAGGACCGCACACAGTATTTACTCACTGCATTACACATCTTAAGGACCTTACAACTAGGGCTGGAACTAACCATTATTTTCATTATCGATTAATCTGTCTCAAAAGTGCTGAGTTCAAATGTCTTGTTTTGTCAAACTAACAGTTCAAAACTCACAAATATTACATTTTAAATGATTCAAAACACAGAAATGCAGCTAATTCTTCTAGAATTATCAAATTTGTTGCTGATTATTTTTCAGTTTCAGTTTCAACTAATTGTTTCAGATCATCTTACAATAATTGAAAATGTTTCTAATTCTTTCTTTTTTGAAAATTTTTATTGTTATTTTCCGACATTGACCCAATGATAAATCAGTCAACTGAGAAAAGAATCTGAAGATGAATCGAGGAGGGGAAAGAAAACACAGATTCTTTTTCTCACCCTGTTGATATCCGCGACCAGGGCTCCCTCTTTAGGCGTGTAGACCCTCTGGTTGTTGGCCCTCATACGACTCTGGATGGTGAACAGCAGCACCTCGAGGTTTCCTTTCTCCTGGAACCTAAAAGAAAACAAACACAAGTCAAAAATACAGTCACCCTCCCCTCTGCAGAGCAAACTTCAAACCACTCTTGAAAGTTACTTAAGTGGAAGAACTCTACATCCACCTCCATGCACATACACAGCACACATAGTTGCATTTAAGCTTTTGAGCATTTCATTTAAAAAACAGTGTTTGCTGATCATCCCTTTTTCTCCCAGTTGTTTTTATTATAATTGAATCTTATTCCTTGTCATTATATATAACTATATTTATTAATTATTAATGAATTGAACTAAGTAATTATATTATTATTTTATTTATTTATATGTCTAAATGTACATTCATTGTTTTCACTTATGTGTGATTTTATGTCTGATCGGTATAATATTTAATTTTGTTTGTTGGTCTCTGAATGACAAATCAATTACAGAGTTTTGCTTTTTTTCGGATGTCAAAATGTAATAGATTTATGGATTGTACTTAACATGAAAATGAGAAGTAATGACAAAGATATTTATTTTAATATGAGCTGGTTAATGTGTATTTATTAAAAAAGTAAACAGTGGCTGAATTGAATGACTTCAAACTGAAAGTTTCAACTTATATTAAATAAATTGAATTTGGCTAGAAAAACCCCCAACCAAAATCAACACATCAATATATTTTAGATTAATTAACTTAATTATAGTGTTTTTTTATTAAATAGCTATAACAGTAGCCAATACGTGTTGCACAAGATGTTGGAAAGACAGTAATCCCTCTTCTGTATCAGTGACGATTAAAGATGTTATCTTGAGCAACATATGAAAACATTATATGTTTTCAGTTACTTTGGGTTTCCTATTCAATTTCATAGAAAATGCCAATCTAGTTGCTTCGGAAGGTGTTGAAAAGTGGTGTTAAAATACATTTTGTGTTTTTATGTGGCTTTTTTCTGTGTTTCTGTTTTGTGGTTTGTTATTGTAACTGATACTTTATGAAATTTTCTGAAATAGGAATCATTGCAAAGGTGAGTTGTGTGGTTTTCTCCTGAAGATTAAAAGAGAGCAAATCAGAATAGACTGTTTAATGTAATGTAATGGGGGAGGGGGGTGTCTTGGCATGACTCACTTGGGCGGCTTCTCCACAGTGCGGTAGGTGTTGAAGGCCTGAAGCTGCTGCTGGACTCCACTCAGAGAGTTGGCAAGTTTCCGGTTGTTCAGCACGACGATGGTCTGCTCGATCCACGTCAGCAGGTCTGATGACAGCGTCTCGTACTTATCGATCATCTTCTCTGTCTCAATGGCGTGATCCAGAACCTGAGGAGGAAGGGGGTGAAAGATGATTAAGGAGGCAGGCCCGACAAACGTAACGCGCGTGTACACAAGCGTTCGTCCTCTTTCCGTCTCACCTTCCCAACTCTCTTGCCCTCGACGGCGAGCTGCTTCATCTTCGAGAAGTAGTGGTAAAATGCCACGACGTATGTGATAATGGACTTCTCATCTGGGTTCTCTGTGAAGACATCTACAAAACAAAACGGCACGCTAAGTCAGTAACAGCCAAGCCAGAGACACAACTGGTCCTGAGGTCTTTTTTTCCACCAGGCTTAAAGCTCATAAACATTTAGTTCTACATGAAGGCACAGCCTCCATCAGTCACTCGCCTTCTGGGTCTAACAGTTTGGTCACGCCAAGCCTCTGCTCTGCTACGTTGAAGGCGTTCTGGAGGTTGTGGGTCGGGTTGGACCTCTTCAGATTGTTATAATCCACCAGATCTGGCCTGAGAGACAAAGATGGAGAGAGTAAGAGAGCAAAAGAGAGAGAAAAGAAAAAGACAATGAGACAGTGAAAGAGATGAAGGAGGACGAGGAGGAGAGACACTGAGCAGATGGGTTTCGTGTGTGTTTACATTTCAGAGCAAGTGAGAGTGGATTTGGCCATTCATCTCGCCTTACCGGTGTTTGTGTATGAGAGCGTTGAAGGCCATGCCGTCTTTCCAGCTGGTGGTAAAGTTTGTGATGTTGACACTGGGATACCTGCAAGACAACAGCCAGGGGGTGTCAATGACTGAAGATGAGGGATGTCGCTGAGAATTCCCCGTTTTAAATCGACGCCTGGGATGTGTTCTGCTTCTTAACGTGTAATCCTCAACCACTTGTGTCTGTGGCTTCTGGCTTTGAGCGGATGAAGCGTTTTTCCAGAACAGTGGCTTTTTGTGATTTGCTCACAAAATGTATTAAAGAATCTTGAGATGTAGGAAGTTTAGAGGCACAGATTCTGAAATACGACAGTAAAACACAACACTTCGAATGAAGACCTTAAAGAATAGTTCAACATTTTGTGAATTTTGCTTATTCACTCTCTTGCCAAGAGTGAGATTAGATTTCACTCTCATGTCTGTACAGTAAATATGAAGCTACAACTGGCAGCCGGTTAGCTTTGCTTAGCTTAAAGACTGGTAACGGGAAAAGAACTAGCCTGGCTCCTTCCAAAGCTAACAAAATGAGTCTAATTAGAAATATGCAAAACGAAAAAAGTTTTGGAAAAACACCAAACCAACATTACTTTACCATTTAATTACGTCTTAAAATCTAAGTAAAAACCTAAGAGTGCTTCATTTTCAAAGGAAAACTTCATGATAACATTTTTGGTAAAACCCATTTTTAACCATAAAAACTGTAATAATAAAAATAGTAATACATTTTATTTATAGAGCACTTTTTCAAATACCCAAAGATGCTTTACATAACAAATGAAATATGTAAATGAGAACCTAGAAAACTAAAACTGTACAAGCAAAGGGTGAGTTTTGAATTGCTGCATTCTAGACAGAGGAAAGAAGAAATATCTGTCAGCACTAAAAGATTACAGCTGTGCACAGGAGATGATTCACATACGAATTTCCCAAAGGATATTCACAACAGCTTGGTGATGCTAAAGATCACACGTCCCACTTACCCTGCAGTTTTCATCTGACACCACAGAAGAAGAGCGTCCTTGGCTGAGCGCGTCTCCTTCTGGTCCGCCTGGCCCGTTTCCACAATAATGTCCTGGATCTGATGAAGAACAACAAGCACAGCTGGCTGGTAAATAATGAAACTTAACTAACGACTGCGAGGTTTGCAATTGAACAAGACAAATCCACAGCAGAGAACAAAACCCTAACTGATGGTAATGTGTCAGTAATCAGAAGCAGCAGTAGGGAACATTTTGGGAAAGTGGCACAAATCCCCCTTTGGAATACATCATTTATCCTAGCTTACAGAACTACGAGGTGGTTTTCATTTATGTGCAACAAAACTAATCTCAAGTGATATATCATCAGTTATTATCTGACAGAGGGTCCAGTTGGTAGAAGGAGGCATGGCAATCATTGAAGTTCTTATTTTCCCACACAGTGGGTCTGTAATTAGAGCAGTGATGTGATCTGAGAGACAGGCCCTGAGAGAGGGCTAAATTTAGCCAGCTTTGGTTCTCCTTGGTTTATGCAGACTGCAAAGATACAGACAGGACCAAGTCAATTCCTTTCTTTTCTGTTTCTTTTCTCTCTTTTCTGTATTTTTTTCCTTTTTTTTTGACAAGGCAGAATAATGCCGGAGGCCATATTGTTTGAACTAACTTGTCTAAAAATAACTGTGTTGCTGTCAAATTAAAAATAAATATATGCCCCCTTCAAGAAGATAAAACAGTCAAACAGACATGTTCTGGGTGTGCTTCTAACAGCAGATAATAATGGCTGGAACCTGAAGGCATCGCATTTGTGTAAAAAAGAAAAAGGCTGGAGTGAAACTGTTTCTGTGCTATACGCATAACACCCACACGAGACCAATCAATTAACAATCAGAGACAATGCAAGTTGCAAATAATATTTTATCCTAATGTACTCATTTTATTGACATAATAGTTTATGTTAGTATAATCTTAATAACATATATTACAGTAAGTCATATTTAAACTGTGGTCGGGCTGCACGTGACCAGCTCATCATGTTATTTGACGATTGGGATATTCATATTAAAAGACATGAATATGATGTCCAGTGACTTTTTAGCTTACCTGGAAGCGGAGAATGATGGTCCAGATGAGTCCGAGGATGAGGCGATGGTTGCCGTCGACGATGTCGTGGGAGCCCATGTTCTCCAGGTGGACCCTCTGCTCTTTGAGGAACTGCAGAGCCTTGTCCACATTCTCCAAACAGTGGATTCGCATTCGGCCCTTAGTGGGTTTCGGCTAAAGACAGAGATAAGAAAGAAAGGCAAGACATATAAAGGGAATGTTATAAAGGCAAGAGTGACCAGAAGAGAGAGGGGGGGGTAACACAAAGAATAAAAAAGGGAGGGAAAAACACAAAAATGTAGTTTGAAAAGGGAGCTTCTTACCAGTCGTTCACCAGACAGCACCTCCAGCAGTTTAATGAGCATGCGCCCGTCCCGCAGGTCCAGGTAGAGGTCGGAGATGCGACAGCCGACCCGCGAGAGGATCGAGTTGACCCATTTAGTAAAGGTCTTCTTCTGAACCGCCTCACGCTCATCTGATGGGGGCACAAAAGGTAAGAAAGAACATGAGCTTCATGAATAATGAAATGACTTCACATCTACAGGACAGCACCTCTGGAGCTGGTAGGGATTAACTGTCCTGCTCAAGGGCACATCAGACAGAGGACCCTGATCAGAATCAGAATCAGTAGCCAAGTAGGTTTTCACACACAGTGCAAAGGATTAGCCTCGGTATATTGGTACATAACAATAAACATGTTAAGAGAAAAGAAAAAGAAGAAACAAGTACTGCATAAGTCTATAAAAGTATATACCGTAATTTCCGGACTATAAGCCGCTACTTTTTTCTCACGCCGTCATGCCGCCAATACATTTAGGCTCGTCACGCCAGACCAATGAAATTACCGAAAAAGTCACAGTGGACCAGTGAAACCGTTCAAATCACCGTAAATCAAATGCACTCACACTAAATTCTTCAGATCAGTCATTTTTCGCGTCAATTCAGAGGGTGCGGCTCATATACAGGTGCGCTCAATAGTCCGGAAATTACGGTAAATGGCGTGTTTTTAAAATGCAAAGAGCTGCGTGTTGTTTAAAATGAAGAGGATGGAATGTACATTAATATTGACCAAGGAGTGTGCAAATGACAAGACTGATGTGAGTTGAGGAAATCTGCTCTGGTTAACTTAATCCTCAGTGCAGAGTTAAGCTGTGCACTCTTGCTGCTTAGTGAGAAAATAAAGCCTGCACACACGGAATTATCTATATGAGCTAGTCAGCTTTGTCTGCAGCACACATGCACTCAAAAATAATGAACATTTCTAACTGCACATCAGCTCTGCCTCCAAGAAATATGATTTGCATAAGCATTGACCAATTATGAGGCAGTGGGCCCTTGGGCACAGACATGTAAAAGTCTGCATGTGAACCAGGGCTCTCAGGTGCTGCTGTTGGTTCTAAAACTTCACCTTAAACCTTAAATATTTAGTTCACGCTGGAGATGATGAGAGGCTGCCTGACTCCTGTCCAAAGCTTCCTGCCACAACAGATCCACACTGACGCTTCTCTCCACAGATATTAATACAAAACAGCACACAACACAGAATATTACAGAAATCATTAAGGGAAACATGAGGTGCAAGTTCTATATTCCTAAAGAAGAGCTATTCTGCTGTTCTTATTTGAACTACTTTACTGAAGCCTCAGGACGCTGTGCTAGGAACATTTTTACAAATCTTGAAAAATGCCATCAGGATACTTTTAACTGTATTAACTTTTAAATGTTAACAGTCACTTCAAATAGGGGCTCTGGCTTGGGGCCCCTGTGACTCCTTGGATCCCGAGGTCTGTGCCCCGAAGGCCTGTTCAGTAATGCATCCACGTCCGTAACTAAAACTTCATTTAGTCAATTAAGTGGTCAACCTTATCACAGTGGTGCCCTGCTGGCAAAGACAGCCTCACTGTGACACTACGTCACATGGTGTCAAATGGGGAAACGTTAAAATGAGGCCACTTTTTATACTTTAGAGCATTTCCTTTGTTGGAATGAGTATGTTACAGTATGTTAATCAATAAAACTACTGGCACCATCAACCTGTTAAAATGCTGAAATATCTTGGGGTTATCGGAGCAGGAGGAGTCATTATTGATCACAACTGACATGCTTGACATGATTTTGCAGCCAGAACTGCTGCACATTTGATACACACCATCGCAAAAGGATACTCCCAGAGGAAGAGCTATACTTTAACCATCTACATCTCCTCATCCTCCTAGCAGAGCAGAGAAGTGGTGCAGCGTAAGAACACCACGTGCACAAAAAACCCGACACAATCGAGTGCTCTGCATGGTTAAGCGCAGGTGTACAGTATTTATGCTGAAATTCCTCGAATGCAATTTTTGCCTGGAAGCTCAGGAGTGACGGGGCGCAGAGATGCAGAGGGTGTTCGAGTCAGTTCTTGGGTGGAGGAGCGCTGCCCACATGGTGTGGCTCACGCTCACACTTAAAAATCATATCTCAGTGCAACGGCAGATGTGCCTCCCACTCAGCGGCAAAAATAAAACCACTTTTGATGGGACCGTATGTCAGCATGATCCAATGTTCTATACATGTTTATCTTGTTTGTGGACACAATGTGGATGGGGACGTGGGTGGTGTGACCGGGAATCTTTCCTTTGGCCAATAGAATTTTGTAATACAATTATAATGACACTGATGATGATTGATATTATAATAATACTATTATTGAAATATTAGATCACCCCACAAAACTGACATATCATTTTCATAGTAACTAATAATGGGTTTTACTTTCATGTTATTATTTGGTGGCCTGTGTAGTCTTTTCTTGTACAAGATTAAACAATTAGTTGATTAATTGATTGACAGGAATTAATCTGCAACATTCCTAATAATCTATTAGTCGTTTTAAGTAATTTCTTATGTAAAAATGAAAAGAATTCACTGGTTTCAAATGTAAATATTTTTGGTTTTCTGAGTGCTCTTGGACTACTGACATGACATTTAAATATCACCTTGGGCTTTGGAAACAACTGATCAAATCATGAAAATAATGTGCTGATTAATCAATGCTAATAACCATTAGTTGCAGCCCTAGTAGATATGTAGTTTTGTATTCCAGGTGAGGTATTTTAAGAACAATCTGGAGCAAGGATGACAGAAGGACAATGCAAGTTGACTGCAATTACCTTGATTGCACCCACAACTGCCAACAGCCACAGACACACACACACACACACACAGAGAGAGCTCCTAAAGTTTATCAGGTCAGCCGCTGGTGATGAGGCATATTCCCATCAGTCGTCCCATCTTGCAACGCAAGACTTCCCCCCCCTTAGTCTGCCTACAACGGTTTGTCCTGTTTGTTCCTCAACCCAAATACGACTGCAAACTAGGGGAGTGCAAAAGGACTGCATCCTTAATGACTCGTGTAATAAATGATTCAGACCCAGAGGCTGTGGAGAACAAGCAAGGAACAGCTAAAGAGGAGGAACAGAGGAAGAAGAGGTAGGAAAGCGTTGAGAGAAGACGTTAAAGATAATGGGTTAAAGGTTAAAAAGGAGACGATAAAACAGAGGGAGATACAAAAGCAGACAGAGAGACTGTAAACCAGAGAAGAGGAGGGAGAGAAAAAGAGGGCTCATAAACGGATCAGAAAGAAAGTAACTGAGAGCAACTAAGATGCAGTCATTCAGGTTTAATCTACAGAGACCCAGCCAGGAAAATAGAACAAGATACATGACCTACTGTATCTCTCCTACAAAAGGACCCAGTAGGAAACAAACAAAAAGCACCAGCTCCATTCGTATCATCATCAAAGAGAAGAAATCAGGGCTTATTGTATGTAAAACACAAGGTGCAGCAGAGTACAGTAAATACATTGTGCTTCCATCTGCTCCCCTCAGCAGAACGGCAGCACACGTCGCTCCGCTACAATGACACGGACAACCATGGCATGAAAAAGTAATGGCAATTAACTCAAAGCTCCATTAGGAGTGTCAGCGTTGTAATACGTCTGGAAACAGAGACAAAAAAAAGCATCAACAGAGACAGCCCTGTGTGCAACCAAACCTGTGACAAATGCTTTCAGAGGATTTTACAGTGGAGGCAGAGGGAGGACAATTAAAGTACATTCCCCAAAACGTGCACACGGTTCTCCCGTATCGTCTCAACGTCACGAGACCTTGAGAGGAGACAGAGTGCGCGCAGATGCCCCTGGACATTTAGGAAGCATGGGACAACAGAGGAGGAGGAGGAGGAGAAGGAGGAGGAGGAGGAGGAGGACTGTTGCCTGCATGCATCCCGCTGAGCCGTCTCCAGATGAGTAGCTCAACAAGCTCGATGTGACAGCAGCCCTTCTGTACGCTCGATATGGAGCAAAGCCCTCAGCATTAGTCTGAAAACTAAGTTCTGTTTAACCCAAAAATTCCAGTAAGAGGTTTTGAGGAGCCGAGCAGAAAATCAATCCAATATCAAAATGATTAGTGGCATAAGATTTAGTATCATCTCGGATTTTACTATCATTTTCAAGTGTTAGACACAAACTTTTTCAGGTCTTTAAGGCAACGTTAGGAGTAAGTGAGGAATTATTCTACTTATTTGGTCAACAATCGCCACATTATATCTTCATATAAAGATATAGAGGTATTTGTTTTAGTATTTATGGCCTAATGTTAGTTATTTGAAACTGTTTATCCAATAAATTCCCTGAAAAAGCTTTGTATAATTACTTATATTGATATGATATAAAATTACATATTTTTGTCCACTCTTCAAGCATGAGTATGTAACTTTAGCTGTGGCGCCAGGCGGCAAATACAGGATGACGCCACAAGAAAGTTCATTTCATTTTCAAAGATTCTCGAGTCCTTTTCTTCAGAGATATCAAAATAAAGCAACCTAGCTAGTCGAATGGCTCAACATGTAAGAAAAGGCACTCACATTTTGTGACAAAACTTTTCAAATGTTTTGTCTCTAGCATGTTAGAAAGTGGTGGGACGGTGACACAAAAAAAAAGATACATATGACCGCTCATTAATATCAGTTACACAGCAATATCTATCTAAAGTTTGCTAACATTAGCCACCATAAGCTAAGTTATAAATTAAACTGCAGCGGCAAAACCACTAATTGTATTAAATCGAGCAAGGGTGCGTTTTGTTGTTGTAATTAAACCTTTCATTCATTTTAATGTGAATGTGTTATTTCTTCTACCAACAGTTACTTAGTCTAGCTAGGTTCCATATCAAAGTCGGTGTATAAGCAGAATCTTTCATCCAGAAATAGTTTTTTAAAATTATATATATATATTTATATATAAAAGCGAAATGTTTTTTTTTTTTTAACCTATTAACCTAGGCTTGGCTTTTTTAAAAGGTAAATGAGACTTGCACATTTAGGTACAGTTCATAAATAAGAAAGTAGCAATAATAGTTCCTACAAAGGGCTGACTGCAACTTTACTGCATGTTTAATGTTTCATTGTACTTAGTGGCTGCAACAGAAGTTTCCATTGTCAAACTGTCTTTTTACATGAATTAAATATTTTTGAGCAAGTGCACCAGTCGTATACAGTATCCAACATTTTTTCCCACACTAACTGGATTGCAGCGGCGTCTTTCCCCGCTGTGCTGCGTTCCTTCTCCAACTCCTCCTTCCTGCATTTCACTTTGAGCCTTACTAAACATTCCTCTGTTTCACCTGCTTTTACTCCGGTATCTCTCATCCACTCTTTGACTCCCGTGAAAGCCCCATGACTTATTCATGCTGATGGATTTTCCCTGTTTACAGTCTGATCTGTCTTTTCCCACAGTCAGCTTTTACTGGATGTGGCCCAGTGGTCCTAAAACACCCTCCTACATGCCTGAGTCATGGCACCGGCAGAGCTACCTGTCCTGCACATGATGATACCACGTCTTTAGAAACGGGGCTGTCCAGTAGTTTGGTTGAAGCACCTCCTCTGTTGGTATTCTTTGCAGGCTTCCCTCAAGACATGTTTTCAGTCTGAGATGAATTGTCTGAGCTTTTGCTAAATGGACTCACATTCTGCAACTGCTGAACATCAGATTAGTGCACATTAGAGGCTGTCAAGGTTTGCAGTAAAGAGCAAAACATACCAATATTTTGACACATGAGGATTAAAGGGGAACTCAGTGAAAGTCTGTTTACAGGTGTTGGAGAGCAGAAGGGAAAAAAATGTCCAAAGCCTTTTGCGGCTCCTGAAGGAGCTTGGCAAAATCTGATTAATTGCCTTAAGTGACATCACTTGAGTCAGCGCTGGTTGGGGCGAGTGTGAAAATAAAAAAAATCTGTGGGTGTGGAGAAAGAAGTAAGACTAGATAGATCCTGATCATTTCTACTTGAGGCGAGCTGCTTGAGGCTACATTAACTGCTGCTAGCACAGCACACCGAATCTCCAACCAAACTGTCGGCGGTCGAGTTGAATTGTGGGTAATGTAGGCGCCAGGATTTGACAAAAACGAAGAATACACAGATTTTTTGATTTGATTGTTTTTTCACTTTCTACCATGAGTCTGGTAACAAGGTTACAGGAGTACGCTGCTAAATCAGCGGACTACTCTTTCATAAGAACATGCAAAAGGAGCCCACAAACTGAAAAACTTATAGAGCATATATTCACAATAACTTGAGGGTCAAACTCAAGAGCAAGACTGTATTTGTAGGCGGTAAACTGAAGATTAGGGGCCCAAAGACTTGAAGGTGAAGGTGTGCAGAGCTGAGTAAAGGTTAAAAGGTTAAAGGTCAACGTGTTGCAAAAACAGCTAGATTAGGTGGAAGAAGCAGCAGCAGAAATACACAACACCAATGAGTGTGTCAAATTCCAAGAAAGACATAAGAACACGGCTGAAATCAATAAATGCAAAACACAGTCTGTTTTTCTCTCCCTTTCTCTATTTATTATATTTTTTCTGTTATGGTTGTTCTGTCTAACTTGATTCTGCTGCAGTCTAGATCAGATCTCCCTAATAACGGGTAAATAAAAAGTGAATAACATTTTGTGAAATGCCATTGGTGGATCAATACACTTGGCTCTGAACAACCTCTCTTCAAAAGTTTGCCGCTTCACGTATCAGTTGCCTCTGCAGTCTCCAGAGTCAGTCGATACTTGAAATCCAGCAGAGGCAGAAAAAAAAGCATGTTTCCCTCTACGTTCCAGCCTCGTCTCCTCCATTTTCTTCCTCTCACTAATGCACTCTTGTCATCTGGGAGTTGGATAGCATAGTGCCAGCTACCAAACATCCAGAGTGACGGCAAACCCCTCTCTTAAAACCTTAATAACACAGGCGGGGAAAAGTTAGACCGTCAGAGGAAATGATTATTTTTTAACACCACCAACGCATTCATTCGGAGACAAAAGGAGATTAGCATCAAAACGCACAAACGCTTTGTTGTTTGGAACAGTTTGTGAAGGGTAAGGGCCATATGCAGAATAGCTGCCAAGCTAAAATGATGAATATGTTTGTTGTTGTAGAGAAAAGGGACCACGTATGAGTGCTAGCTGGCAATGAATGGCTTTGGAGGGAAAAACATCACAACCTTCTTAGGAGTTTGCTTATGAATTATTCAAAGCCAAGTCAGTGAACAATTGGGGCAGAGCGACAGCTTCCTGAAAATAAATAAATGACTACCCTATACATTTAATAAAAAGGGCCACCGCTATGTAAGCTCAGCCTTTTCTTTCCTGCTGCCTTTTTCCAGTTCTCACAGCAAGATGACAAACTAACCTCACACTTGCTCACATCACAGCCCAACCTCCCTGTGATCCCATCCACACACAAACACAAGTTGGGTAAGGGAGGGGCATGACTGGAAAAGTGTGATCTGTCTCATCTGCGAGGCGGGAGAGGATGGACAAACCCTAACCCAAACACACACAGGTGCACAAACACACACAGCTCTTGCGTCCGGACCCTGTACCTTGCAGCTGCCTGAAGCGTCCATCCAGGATGGAATTGAAACAGATGTTGGAGGTGCTGAAACTCAGCCAGCGCGCCCGCTTCATACTTTTAGCCGAGGAGGAAGAGGAGGAGGAGGAGAGGAGGGCGGGGGGAGGGTGAGGGTGAGAGGTCCGCTGACGTCTGGGGGTGCAGGAGGAGGACGAGGAGGACGACGAAGAGAAGGGGGAGAGTCCCGCGGGCGCCGCGGCGAGCGGGACGTGCAGGAGAGTGCCGTTCCTCTCCGGGTGAAGTTCAGGCTCCTGCTGCTTCCCGCCACTGCTGCTTCCCCTCGCCGTCTTCCTGCTTTCGGGTCTCTGGGCCCGGTGCACCGCCGGGGTGCTCCTGCTCCTGGTGCTGCTCATGCCGACCCGAACAGGGGCCTCCTTCTCCGCCAGGGCATAGGGCCGGCTGGCAGCCTCCTTGGTCCCTCCGCTGCTGCTCCGGATGGCTGTGGTCTCCCTGCTGCTGGCCTTGAGGCTGATCTTGACCTCTCTGAGCCGTGGCTGGCTTATAGGGGCAGCGCGCAGCAGGCACGGGCTGCTCATCTTGACCCCCACACGACAACAATAACAACAACAACAACACACAGCCTGGAGCCGGCAGAGGAGCTTGGCACTCCACGTCTGTCCTCTTCTCTGTCTCTTGGCTCTCTGTCCTCCTTTCCAGATCCCTCTTGTGCTCACTTCTGCTCCCTCCCTCCCTCCTTCTTCTTCCTCTTTCTTCCTCACTCTCTCCTCACTGCTGCCGTGATGATGCTATTCCTCCACTCTCTGGCGGCGCCAGGGCTCAGCCAGCCTGTAGTTCGGTTCAGAGTGGATTCTCTAGCCCCATCCATGCATACGATATGTTTCAATAGGTCCACGTGCTCACACGCCTCCCTCTCTCTACTCAGCACTCCCACACAGTCATGACATCACTGAAGGTGAAGTGAATGCCTGGCACAGTTGTGATATCCTGTGCTCATAATCCAACACAAAACTATCTCTCTCAAAGGATGTGTCTTTTTTTGGGGTTTCTGTAAGGAGCCATGTAAATGGGTGGATATTCAATACGTTATGCATGTGCTTGGAAGGCATGCTGGGTGCATATTTCTGAGTTCACAAGCTGTAAATCAGCATCGGACGTCATTCAGAGCCTCTTTCAACTCCTGCCTCTCTCTCTTCACTTTCCTCCCTCTTTGTACCACTCTCTCTCTCGCTCTCTCTCTCTCTCTGACAGGAAACACTGATTGCATTACAGAAACATCAGTGCAGCAGCACTCTAACACAATATCACCAGCACCCACACAGAAGCCCTCATCACTTAAAGAGACAGCAAGAAAGAGAGAGCGCTGCCCGATGAAGCGCCTGGACACGACTTTAAATATTTTGGCCACCCAGATATATCGCTGGATATTGAACCTCACACACCGAAATGTGTTTAGTTAACTTAACAGATAACTTGTGATCCTGGACAATGAAGTTTTTAGCGAACGTTACTCGAACGAGAGCAAATTGTGTTTTGTTCTGGCACTATTTTCAGCTGCAGATAAATACACACAGTGCTCTAGTGAGTATTTACGGCAGCAGGACAGCAGATCTGGAATTGACTCTAAATAAACTACAGTGCTCGTATTCATGTTAATGAAGAAACATGGCACCCAGTGCAACATGTGGCTCAATCATGTGTTTTTGATCATTTTAGGACAATAATAGAGCTCATATGTCAATCTATTCTGTAAGAATTGTCAAAAGTTTTAAAATGTAGACTTTTATTTTTTAATATAGGCTTATGTTTAGATATTTAACATAACGTGCATTTGATTTGCTAAATCAAACTGAAACACTGCTATTTTAAAACCCCAAGCAGCCGACCCACAGGTGGGTCACAGCTTACACGCTTAGCCAGAAATGCCAGACATCTGTGCTATGGGAGGCAGACAGGCAGGCAGGGCAGCTGTCCAGATCGCTCGGACATTCTGGGAATATGCAAGTGATCCCAGCTACTTGTGGAGGGTGCGGACCGGAGTCAGGGCTCAGCTGCTAGGGGGGGGTGTGCCACCACGAGAAACATGCATGCGCGTGCACGCACACACACACACACACACACACACACACGCACGCACGCACGCACGCACGCACAACTGAACCTGCAGAGCTCTAGCTGAGAGCTTTTAAGTAATATCAAAGTTAAACAGACCCATTATAGCTCGTACTTTCTATCCTTCCCACGCTCTTAAAGAGACACTGTCATCTCAAAGGCATGCCACATGAATGCCTCAGATAGGACACAGCCTGTTTGCTATGCACGCACGCACTCACCTGCGAGGGCCTTGATGCGCGAGCGCTCAAACAGCCTGGCAGAGCTGTTGTCATTGTCTAGCTCCTCGTCAGAGAGGTTGAAGCGGGTGTTGATGTGGCTGTACTGCTGCGTGATCTCCGCATTGTCAAAGTCTGTGGTGGAGGTCATGGCGGAGGCCAGCGCGGCAAATGGGCAGGGGGACAGCAGCCGGCGTCCTCACGTGGTCTGGGTGCGTAGGGAAACGAGTGGAGGGGACAAAATGACGGGATGGGCCTCAAAGAAGGGAGGTAGTCTGAAACAGAGGGGAAAGACAGACAGCAGAGGTGTTATAATGACTGATTATGAGGATTAGCTGGGCTACAGGACGTACAAGACTGAAACAGACTGCTTTCATAATAGCAGATAAAAAAGAGGTTTTAAGTCCCCCTCTACTCAATAATGTGTTGCTTATTGTCATGCCACTGATGTTTGAGCTTCACTGTGCAGTGATGTACGTGCAGTTTGGCACTTAAAGGCTGTTTTCACGTTCTTCTGCTGAAGGTGGAAAGTTTCTCTGTGCTCACTATAAACCCGAGTTTAAGACGTGACGTCACAGTGATCCATTATGCAACTTACACAAGTTTGATGTGGAAACTTCAAACCTGAGAACACACTATTCAGGGAAGGAGGAGAAATCTTGCGTCCAGCCGTTAAACCTTTGACATTTACAATATTTGCTTATTCATAGATTCTGGATTTTTTTTCACTGCAGTTTGGTTTTTTATTTTGGTGTTAAGTTTCAATTTATCATCCCCATTAGAAGAGGGCCGTATCTACACCTGGAATGAGATTTTAATTTTGGCAATTTGAAGCCGATCATAGCTTTGACATTGGCCCCACGAGCTCCTGTGCCCCCTCATGATCTCCATTTTGTGCGTGTCACTTTGCTCATCTGTCATCCTGCAGTGCGTCTGTTCTCTGTTTGGAATGGCGGGTTGAAGGGTAACCGCTCAGATAGCTCTATCTGGGAGCAGCATAGCTCTCTTATCACGCTTCACAGGGGGAGGGCTACCCCTCCGTACCGCCGAACACCACCAAACCACCTTCTTTTGAATGATGCAGCTCGCGTAGTTTGAACTGCGAGCGAGTGTTTGGTATTTGTGAGAATAAGCGCGTGATGTGAAGTGAGGCGGGGAATACAAGTAGAGCTGATACTGTAGTACACAAAGGCTAAAGAAAAAAGGAACATGACACTGTCCTCGCGTGGCACTGATTAAAAGTGCATGCAACAATTGCTGAATACCACCTTTTTTTTTACATTTATTATACTGTATTTAAGTTCAATTCAGCATTACTTGAGTATTTACATTTTATGCTAGTTTATACTTCCACACCACAACACCTCAAAGGGAAACATTGTTTTTTACTCCACTACATTCATTTAAAAGCTGTATTCACTTTGCGGATTCAGATTTTAAGCTATATTAAAACATACGAGCACATAACATACAAGGTATTGTTACACAGTAAATTAAATAAACCAGCCAACAATATGTCAAATACATAGAATTAGCTCCACTGCAAGCAGCAACATACAAATTCTGCTTATACGTTAATGCACCAATAATAATCCATTGTAAGTGATCACGAATCTGAACACTGCTAACACCACAGTGATTTTATGCAACTAACTTTTTAAAAAGAACAATATATGCTTAAGGATGCGGAAGCGTTAACATGCATGCAGCACTTTAATGGTGCAGCTGGATGAGGTGGAGCTAATCTTTATGTCGGGGAGTTTAATCTATAACAATCATATCGTCATTTTAGAGGTTAATCAGATGTTTTGCATGAAAATCGTATTCAGAAAATTGTAGAGGAGTAAAAAGATCAATAATTGCCTCTGAAATGTAGTGGAATATAGTATAAAGTATAAAGCAGCATAAAATGGAAAAAACTTAGGTACAGGTACATCAAAATTGTACTTAAGAAGAGTACTTGAGTAAATATACTCAGTTACTTTCGATCAAGGCAGACAGGACTTCACAATGTGACCACAGAGGATGTTGCTCCGGTGCATTCAGAGAAGAGGCCCTCGTGATGCACAATGATGGCATCCTACAGGTCTCCCTCCTCCTCCCTGCTCAGTATCAGTCCTCTGCAGACGGCTGTTATCAGCCCGGGGATGCTCCACCCACCACTAGGGATCCCCTTATCACCTCACACACACACACACACAACCTGGACTGGATTACTGTACAACACACTCAAACTGCACAAACCCTCCTCACACACTGTACAAACCCATATTCACAAACTATCAGCTGTGTTCAAAACCGGACTGTAATCGTATCGAAGGACAGCTTGACTTAGCTGCCAAACACAAACAGCAAATTAAGTGTTGGAGCTGGGACTTGTGCTCAGTGTGTGTGTCTGTCAATAGAGAGGTGTCCTCTCGTGGTGTCCTTGAGCAAGAGACCGAATGCCTTACATTCCTGCTCCCTCAGAGTAGGTCACCCTGTCCGCTTTAAGTTCCTGTAATGCAGACAAAAAGTCTAAAAATACCCAATAAGATGCAGTCGCTGATATGAAGTGCTGACCGAGGGGATCAATGGGCTAAAACACTACCTGTAAGACTGTAGCTGTGAGGTGTTTCGTAGAAATGTGTGCACGCGCTAACAACTTAGAAAACGGTTCTTTTCATGATCCCTCTACCCTACTTTAGTCTTTAAACAGTGAAATAATGGAAAGCAAGACTAAGAGTCTACAGTGATGCGAGCAGCCCTGTGAAGCTGTGTTGTAGCTCAAGGCTAATGCACATTAACATGCTCACAACGATAATGCTAACATGCTCATGTTTAGCCAGTACAATGTTTACCATGTAAACCATCATAGCTTAGCACGTTATGGTGCTAATGTTTGCTAATTAGCGCTTAACACAAAGTACAGCGGAGGCTGATTGGAATGTCATTCGTTTTGCGGCTATTTGGTCATAAACCAAAATATTGGACACACTGAAATTATGACCTGACGGTGGCGTTAGATTAAAAGTCAGGGGTCCAAGAATGCCTGTGTGAAATTTAATGACAATATATCAAATAGTTGTTTTCAGTGGTGGACAGAACGAGGCTGCTATCCCTGGAGCTGACAGCTGGCTAAAAAGAAAAGGAAAATGCCAACAACAAGTCCTTGAAATTGCTTGTAACATTGAAATAACTGTCCAAAACTCAGAGGTGTCCAAGTTACAATGATATACAGAGAAAAGCTGCAAATTGTTCCTTCAAAAATGACTTAAAGGATTAATCAGTAATCAGAATTGTTGAAGATTAATTTTCTGGCAATCGACTATTCGATTAAACAAGAAATGAAATGTTTCAGCATTAGTTCAGATGTCACTGACACATAAATGATAAATGAAGTGCATTGTAAGTTATATTATTAGTGTTACCATTGTGAAGTGTTTGGTATATATTTGATGTGATGTTGATGGATTACACATTTTCTTGCTATTATTGGCCTCTACTGATAAGACAAATGATATAGTGCTTTGGCACCCCCTCAATATTTCTGAATATATCACCTGTAGTAGATGAAGTCCTCAGCACATGGTAAATACAACATTATTATAACTGCACGTTGTGAGATGGTGAGTAAGGGGGTGCTGGAGAATGTCTCAAAAGTCATATAAATGGCAAGAGGGATGATTAAAATGTCGGATGGATGTTCTACAGATTTTCAAGTGCTGCTTCACCTTAAAAAAAACAAAAAACACATATAGTAAATGTGTTTTTATCAACACTCATGTTGCATTACAATAATGCAACGTGAGTTTGGCTATCTGTGGATGCACATAAGATTTTGGAAAAATTGTTAAAAGGTGCAAATGAGATTTTTGCTCTTCAAGATTTGCTGAGTTAGAATATAAACAAAACAATTCCTTGTTTCTGAGGTGTGAAAAAAATGGTCTTCAATTATAACCTTTCCGCTGCTTGTGATTTTAATTAACTGCATCCTTTCACCTCTTTTGCTGTTACTGCAAAAACTACACTACACACAATATAAACATTAAATCAGCACCTGCGATGAATATTAACTGAAAACCATGCTCCCAGCTGCAAGTAAACGCCGTGGTGATGCCTGCACTCTGAGGAGCAGCAACACATTAGCTGGCTGGGAGCGAGCACAGTATTCTGAGCAGCAAGGAGTCGGATGGAGAGGATGAAATAAGAGACGGGTGTGGCGGGGATGTGTGACCTACAGTGTGTCAGTGGAACTGTAGCGGCGGCAGCAGCAACTGGACTGAGGAGAGGGAGGCCCTGTGGTCCAGCAGGGAGTAAATCTGAGACACCAACACAAAGCGGACGGAGGTCAGTACGGAGGGAGGGGGGAGCTGCTCACTGGTTTGAGTGACCACCAAAGACTGCAGCTCTACCTTCCTCCTCAAACTGCCAATAACAACATCAAACTAACTACTACTCACGTACTTTAACAAGATATGAGGGGAAAAAACACTCTGCTTAGCATAACCCATACTCCAAAATAAAAAAAGGCTCCCTTTGCTGTGGTCAATATTGTTTTGACTGCAACAATACGGAGCCTAATTCTTGTGAGACGTTATAAGGAATCGATAGTAAACTATTCCTGGAGTGTGTTTACACAAAAGTCTCTGCTCGCCCAGACATGGCAACACACTCACGCTTCTCCTTTTAAGGGCAAAGAGGGGGGGGGACGTCTCTTCTGCTCAGAGAACAATTTATTTCTTTGTTATTTTAGATGTCTCCCCTCTGTTTCGGATCAACTATGGAATATGCGTTTGTTAGGCACTTTAAGTAAGAAAAACAGAGGAAATATGCTACTGTGGAAAGCACTTGGGCTCAGGTTGACGTCAGTCACAAGTACATTATCTCCAGTATTTCCACGTCATGCTGCTTTATACTCCTACTCCACTACATCTCAGAGGGAAACAGCTCTGATTACTAGCTACTTCACAGATTAAGATTTCACATACAAAATATATGAATGCACTGTTAAAGATTGAACTATCCCCAAAGTATTCAGTACCAGTCAAAAGTTTAGACACACATTCCTATTTAAGTGAATGGGAAGGTGTCCAAACTTTTGACTGGTACTGTATATAAAAATGCTTACACATTAATGCATCAGTGCTAATAATAATCTAACATAATAATATATGTGTAACTCACACTTTCTGAATTTTAAGTATTTTCACCTTGATACTTCAAGTACTTTTACTTAAGTGACCTTTTCTATTCATGACCTATTTGTAATGGCGTTTGTTTGCATTTATAAAGTGTAGTACTGCTACTTATAATTAGAGCATCGGTATACTGTCCTTTACGGTAAACCTTTGACACTTTTCCACGGGAAAACTTGCGCCGTGACGTCATTGTGCGCTGCGGCTTGCGCACATTGAAAGATAAACTGATAACAAGAATTGACCAACGTGAAGCCTAATTGAAACAAAAAGTGAGATGGGATGTTCAATAGGGGAACACATTCGTTTAAAAGTAAATAATTAGTCTGAACGCTGTCGACAACGACGTCAGTTTAAAATGGTAGCCTCTGTCCAACAGGTGGTTTCGGAGGAAACTTTTTTTTTTTTAAACAACGGCAAACAAAAGCAGTCTAAATGGAAAGAGCACCGTTCAATGACCGGTGACAGAAACTATTTGGCCAAAGATCAATAATTTCATTTAACAATGGCGCAATTAGCTTTGCCTTCAATTTACACTTACTTGCTTCTGGATGTTGTCCCGTCCCAAAGTGTTTATCTTGAGTCTTCTCCCTGCCAATAAACCAATTATAATCCCATTGAAGCGGCGGGGTCCCGGTCAGAGTGGACGGAGGTCTCCACGGCGCGAGGAGGGCACGGAGGGGCGAGGGAAAGGGGCAGAAGGCGCCGCGCGCTCCACGGTCATTCCCGAAAGCCAGCGTCTGACCCACCCAGCCGGGTTAAAAATAACGCGGGCGCATCCAGTACATGATCTGTGCGCGCAGGGGACGGACATTCCTAACAAGAGCTGGTGGCTCTAAATGGCAGAGACACTTGTGATCTCCTGTGCACCCCCCCCCCCCAACCACACTCCGCTCCACCCCACCCAGACCGGGCTCTAATCGCACACACAACACCCACCCGAGACCCTCTCAGAAATGTCATCTCTGCTGTTGTCCCCGCGTGCTATTTACACGCAGTACGGGGAGAAGAGGGGTCCGGATATGGAAACAGGTCCTGAAGGAGAAGGACCATCACATTACAAAAGATGTCACACCTGTCAGATAATGTGTCATCCGTGGAGGAAAGTAACGAAGTACATTTACTTACATGAATATTTCACTTTTATGCTCCTTTATACTTCTACTCCTACATTGACTACATTTCAGAGGGAAATATTGTGCTACATTTATCTGTCAGAGTTTCAAGTTACTTTTCAGATCAAGAAAATAAATTAATATTTTTTAATAAAACATTTAAAATATTATAATATAACATAAATACCATCAAATTAATCTTTGTCTTGTGTCCCTTTACAAAAAAGCAGTCTGTGTGAGACCCCCAAACTATCCAATATTTCACAAAGCAGCAAAGATTGAAGTAAAAAAAAAAAAAAAAAAAAAAAAAAGAAT